>JAUMHG010000033.1:15720319-15738261 GCA_032359395.1 Enteromius anoplus
GACACGAAAGGAGGGTCGCCTTGGCTTCCTTTTTACTATGGTAATGGTTCCCAGTGTGTGTTGAGACCATGCGAATCATGCAGATATGTTACAGTCCGTTATTTACATTACATTCATGCGTTCGTGCACCGTTCCCACGTCCTCTTTTTGAGCGTGTCTGCAGTCTGAGCTGGGAGGAGAAAGAAAGAGAGAGAGGCTCTATACATATATAACAGTGGGGGCCCCATTGCAGTGTTTGATGGACGCTATACTCAACCAAAGCAACAAAAATAGGCTATTTTATCTCTTTTTTTCCCCACAGAGGAGAGTCTGTGGTCCAATGTTTGTGTGCCGCCCTCTATTGTCACCGCAACATACGAAACGCAGTTCGTCCTTGGGCTCGCTTCTGCCTCCGTGAGCATCATTTGTCGGAGAGAGAGTGGGCACCACAGTCGTAACCTCTGTGTGGCCCATCCGCGTGATAAGCTCCGCTGTGCCAGTAGGACGAGTCGCATACTGTCTGTAAGGAATTGATTTCTGACGCAGAAGAGTTGCCATCTCTCCGCTTCGTTCTCTTTCGATTGCGCAGAATAAAGACCAGCATTCCGACCACAGTGAAGGCAGACGTCACAAAAACCAAGAGCAGACCAGGCACGAGCACCGATATGGACACTCTGCTAGGCTCCAGGTAGGAGTTGGGCCGCGTCCCCGTGTCTGCCGGAAAGGTGCTGTTTTTGGATAGCGAGGTGGGGGAGATCTTCTCGTAGAGCTGAGGGCACATCACATCGTTCCTGATCTGCCGGAAATCCCTCTTCCAGAAATGCTCTGGCGACTCGCACTTGAGGTCACTCACAATGACGTCTGCCCCGAGCTTGTCTGTCCACTGTTTGAAGGGAACAATGTTGCACGTACAATCCCAGGGGTTGCCATGCAAATCGATTTGGATGATAGAGTTGAGCTGGTCTAGGACACCTGGCACAGGGAGATATGTGAAATAATTGTTGTGCAAGCTTATTTTGGACAAAGAAACCCCCAAGAACGCATCCACGGGCAGAGCTTTGAGCAGGTTGTTGTTGAGGAAGAGCACCCTCAAGTTGGGCATCGGGCTGAAGGTGCCCGGCATGATGAGCTGGATGTCGTTATATTCCAAACTGAGATACTCCAGGTTCTGAAGCCCGGCGAACATCTCCGCCATTAATGTATCCAAATAGTTCTTGTCCATGTAGAGCCACCTCAACTCAGTCAGGTTGTGAAAGGTGCCGTTTTCGATCATCTTGATGTTATTTCCCCCCAGATCCAGCAGATTCAAGCTGTGGTAGCCTCGGAGCTGGTTCCTTCTGATGGTGTGAATGTTGTTGTCGCGCAGGTTTAACTCGTGCGCGCCAAGGGGTTTGGGTTTGAGATTGGCCACGCTTTCTATCTTCTTGCCTTCGCAGTTAACCCCAAGCCCCAGCCTGGTTCCTATCAGCTTACAATCACAAGACTGGGGGCACGTTGAATTAGTTGGTGGCTCCCTTTCAACGGCACCCGTTGCCATGGCCGTGGGCTTGGTTTTCAGCTGCCAGTTCTCCCTGGCTTTGGGTCGGCCCCTGTTATGCCTTCCCCCACCACTGTGGGACTCCGTCACCCCGCTCGTTTTAGAGGGTGTGGGACGGGGGCCACGGTCGGGAGTCTCATCTTGGGTGGGAGGCGCCACCAGGCTGGAATCAATGCCGCTCTTTGAAGGGCACAGCTCCGTCTCGGCCGTTTCGTTCAGGTCGTTACCTTGCAGCCGAGTGGGCGCCTCGCAAATGACCCTCCCGATTAGCACGTTCTGCGGGATGTTCTCCAGCCATTCCTTCAGGGAAACGAGGTCGCAGTTGCAGTCCCATGGGTTGTCCTCCAATAAAACCTCCACGATGCCAGGTATCTGCTCTAGAATCCCCTCGTAAGGCAATGTTTTTATGCGGTTCCCTCTCAGATCGAGGTGCGTTATGGGCACGTTCTGAAACACGTTGATGGGAAGAGCGCTAATAAGGTTGTCGTTTAAGATCAAAACTTCCAGCTTACTCAAGTCCCTGAAAACAGACGGGTCGATGTCCCTAAGAAGGTTGAAGTCGGCTTGAAGGTACTCCAGGTCATCCAAGCCGAGAAAGGTGTTCTTTTTGAAAGACCTGATTTTGTTGTTATTGATGTGCAGCCGCTTGACGAGCTGCAGTCCCAGGAATGCACCGGGCACAATGTCGTGCAAGCCATTGTTCTCCAAATGCAAGCTCACAGCATTGTAAAAGTTAGCGAACTCGTTAGGGAACAGTCTGGACAAAGAATTCCCGTGAAGCAGGAGATGGTAAAACTGGGAGCTCGGACCTGTCAAATGGTGCAGGTTCGTGAGACTCCTTTTCTCACAGTCAATGTGCAAATCGCCTTCTATTGCGTTGCAGGAGCAGATCTGCTCCTTACAGACGTCCCTTGTAACATTCCCGATAGCTACACAAAGAGCCGCCTTCAGCAACACAATCCAAAGCAGCATTTTCAATACGACACAATCATCCCCGACATCAAGACATGAATACAATCAGCAAGAGGGCGAGAAATGAGATAAATCTCCAGTCTAAAAAAGCAGAGGACACTCTGCGATTAAATCCATGCTCAGCTCGCTATGTCCAGATTGAGAAAAATCGACAGCAAGAAGGCTTTTTTTCATCACCTCCCCATCGCATGCTCTCAAAACAATCTTAAAGCGTACAGAATGACATCTTCAACTCAATTATTTGGCTTTTCGGGCTCGCAATTCACTGACCTTGTGTATTTCTCACATATCCACGGCGCGGGAGCTGTTCTTTCTCCCGTGGTGCTGAAATCACACCGCGTACATTTCAATGCATCGCAGTAAGATTAATCCGAGATTCTTACATCTTTAGCACCCTTCCTCGGATTCCGACGGCGTCGCTCAACGCTTTTGTATCACAAAGACGGTCGCTGAGAGATTCTGGACTTTTCAGCCCGGTGTTCACTGGCAGATCTAACACCCTCTGCTGAGCTGCGAAGGCAAAAATCCATCGGATGAGGGAATGCTTGCTCGCTCGCTCGCGCGGGGGAAAACAGTCCACATACAGGGCAAGTGTTGAAAATGTCCACAGAAATCGCCGTCGAAGGGTTTAGATTGCTTTCATACCAGGATGCTTTTTCTCCTCTCTGTCCCCGCCGACAGCTCTAACGGAGCCACTCCGTTTTCCCCATCCAAATGTCTTTGAAACACACGGCATTTCCAGAGTCCTCACAGACGATATTTCCTTTTCACGTAGGAAAATAAAAAGAAAAGCTCAAGTATTCCACAAAGCACAGGTGTTCGCGTGAAGGTTGTTTCTTTTTTTCCGCCGTGAGTGTGTGTGAGTGTGTGTGGAGGGGGAACTGCAGTTGAATGCGGTAAAATAATTAACTACTCGACGTGCATGCAACAGTGCAGCCGGTGCGCTGAGCTTCTTCTATTACTGTCACAACAAACACTGCGTCAAGACTATAGGAACTATGCGCACATACGCTACGTCACAGCTCTTAAGACAAGCGATGGCTTGAAAAATAAGTGCATTTCAACAGGAATGCTGGGTATTCCCTTTTATATCGCCCTGTATGGCTTGATTTTTTTTTTTTTTTTTCTCATGCAGGCGTCACATCTCAGACTATTAACACAAGTGTGGATTGATCGGAACTCACTGCATATATTACATTTATGGCCAAAGCGTATCTCTGACTTTCTTCAACTATCTGGTGCGTAAAACATGCAGATAACGGGCTTTTGTGTGTCTGTACCAGCGTGTGTGTGATTGACGGGGGGTTTTATAATCATTTGCAACACTTCGCTATCAAATACATGAAAGTACAAGCCTTGCTGACTCTACAGCCGTCACGATTCCTTCTCTCGTATCTTTAACTGTACTGTATGAAAACTGCTTCATATCTGAGGTGTTTCTGCCTCCAACGCAAGAGATCAATAGATCGCTTTTCTGCATTTAAAGGTGAGAGATGGAGCACGACAAGCATTTGCTTTGATTTCTTATCAAGAAACATATAAAAAAAGATGTCTACAATAAAATGATGGCAAGAGAGTACAAGCAATTTTTTTGTCATGATACGTTTTAGTTAATTATTAATATCAACCTAATTTGAATCCATATGTGACTAAAATAGTAGAAACAATACATATTTAACATGATATTCTATATACAAAAATCTAATACAAAATGCATATACATACATAAACATCTGAAAAGTGTTAGCTAACATTTTAAGTTAAAAAAAAAGACATTTTGTGTTATATTACGGACATTGGTTTATCAAATTTCATCTTCTGCTTTTATGCAAGTTAAGCACAATTCAGGCATCTATGAATGTGACAGAAAATGCTTTGTTTTTGTTTTATTCAGAGAGTTTTCCGTTGGAAATCTATACTCATAAAAACCAAAGTATAATGGAAAATAATAATCCCTTACATGCACAAATAAAAGCTAGATAAATGTAATTCTTATGTTCATTTGTATATTTGTCAGTGTTCACTCGTATACACACATCTCCATAGAAGCAGCTGTCATAAATCTTTCTTCTCCACATAAAGAAGTGCAGTATGGCAGCTCAACTTGCTGCTTGTTGTTGATCTTATGTCAATATTGTGTGAATGTGTACAGGTCAAAACAACGCAAGTGGTTCATGACCATCTCCAACTCCCTCTGGCCTAATAGTCTAGACGCTGTTGTCTTACCCATCATAAGTTTTGACACTGTTCCCACAAATTTAGGAAGAACTGTTGTAGTTCACTTCTGTGTAGTCAGTCCAGAGAAACATGCTCATTGTTTGGAAAGGAGACAATGTTGTAGGAACACTTAGTTTGAAAGGGTGCCAAGCCCAGTGCTGTGTAAATAAAAAGTTGTCTTCTTTCCTCCTTACTTTACTTTACTTTATAGTTTCAGTCTCCCTCATTGTTTAGCTATATCGTTTCAAACATTTTCAAACATCAGCAGTACTACCATTTAAAAGCTACTTTTTGAAATTGAAAGAGGCTGTTGAGTCATATTCACCTCGTTTGCAGATTTATGTTTGGACAAGGATAAATAATAAGTGCAACATTTATTTCCAATATCATATATGAAGAGCGACATTGCACTCATAAATAATGGCCTAAATGCTCTAAATGGCACTATGAAAGACAATGTATAGAACAAAATGGATACTATAGTCTAAACAGATAATTAAGACTCATAATGGCCTAGTACTCATTTTACCTGTATTATTATTCTTGTTATTTTCATGAAACACAGAAGAAAAAATGAGGACAAACATTCATGCTGCTGTTTTGAAAAGAAAATGAATGAGGACAGATGCTTTCAAGCAAAACAAGGAGGGAAAAAAGCACCATAAAATAATCAATATAACTTGTGCACCAAGTCTTATGCTCATTTGTAGCCATTTTCCAACAGTTGTTAAATGGAAAAGAGTAGAGCAAGCACTCTAAGTAAACAGATCAAAATAATGAGATATAAAGTAGCTAATTATCAAATATTAAGAGACATTCAATTAAGACATAATTATTTATTAAAATGGGGAGAAAGTTTAAAAAAATACATAAAAAGCAAAATTATGTGATACTAAGCTATAATAATGAGATAAAAGGTAAATTTTTCAAAATTTTGGCATTAGTCAAAATGAAAAGACTAAATAGATTTTTGTCTTTCTGGAATAAAATGCTATAAATATGGCATAAAGCGTAAACATGATGTAATATGTCATAATTATTAGAAAAATAACTATATGAAAAACGTTTATAATTTTTCGTCATAATTATGAATTACCAAATAATTTTTTAACCCCTAAGTGGTGGAAAGTGCTTCATGCTAATTTTAAACATAGTTCTTATGATCCAGTTTGTGAACTCTGCTCCATCACCACAGACTTTCAGTCTGTCATCCATACTACATTACCCAAAAACCATTGCAACAGCACACCACAATTTAATCACACACAGCTGGACATTATTATACACGCCCACACTCTCATTAACGCTCAGCATAAAAGCCAATCTTTCACAACACCCCAGTGCGAAGTCTTGATTTGCTACGGCTATGATTTCTAAGTGATTTTCCCTGTGTTTGACTCTGGACTGTTTCTCTGTGTGTTGTCTGATTGCCGCCTGCCCTGATTCTGTGCCCGTGCACCCCCAACCTTGATTCTGTTTTGTCCTCATTGCTCTGTTTGCTGATGTTTTGACCCTGCCTGCTGACTTCGAATAAATAACTGCATATGGATTTGCACTTCTCTGTCTTTAATCTTACAATAGTTGCCGAAAACATGGATGCATTTAAAATGCTGCTGCATTTGTATGAGGGATGATTTAAAGTGCCCTATTACAGAATTTTTTTAATTTATAGGTATCAATGTATTTGTATAGGTTTCTATGTAAGTACTTCTAAATGGCTTGAGGCTGGCATTTAGCACATTTGAAGTAAAAGAATTGGACGAACATATACTAGGTGTGAAGGGCGTTCACTTGTTATCTCATTTTTGTGGCTTTTGCATCTGAACTTTGCGTTGTCAACCTGTTGTTTAAGACTCCTAAAATTAAAATATGAATGGGGCACTAATGTAATGTGAGCAAGTAATGTGATGAATCTATAATTAAATTTAGCCAAATAAGTATTATTCTCACTTTATCTGGTAAAGCAGCATATAGCCTGTACACGAAGGCCCAGTTGTTGAATGGGAAACTGCAGACTAAGCACTCTGCCTAACCCATCCCTCAGCGTACCACTAAAGAAACTTCAATGTGCTGCTCAATCACTGGAATAATTCAATCTTTATGGGATGTTGCGGAGCACAGAGTATAAGGTAATCATCCCTTACAAACTAAAGACTTTTCTTCTTAAGGGATAAAAGTAATATCCCCTGCATACAATTCATGACTTGTTTACCAGAAACAATGACTGAAACTGTTCAGATGACAAAGTGTTTTTAGCCTGCTAATTTGATCAATTGCAAATTCATTAAAATGTTTCAAACACTATATGAATAATACAGAGCCCACAATAGTCCATATTCAGTATCGTATTTCTAAAGCTCCATCCATGGCTTGTGTAAATGAATGTTCAGCAGCGTGGAGGGCTCCCAGCAGAACAGGGCTCATTAGCGGCTGGGCACCCTGCACAGATTGGCTGTATGGATGCAGGCTGTGAGACGGTGATGGAAATGAGCAAACCCAAGCTCCATTTACTGGAGATGTGCACTGTGGACAATAAAGGTCTTTGGCCTCTTGTGAGGCCTCTCAATCTCTAAGGACATACAAGTGGGATAATGGCATGCACTGACCCACAACAAATGACCCTTGACTTAAACCTATACTGCTTTCTTCAGCAAAAATATAGCGCTTGGGGTTATTATAAAGAAATAAACGTATTGCCAACTGAAGATTCATCCTGACAAAAATAAATAAAACCACAAAGACCCAATCTGTTTTCATTTATGTATTAAGTGGAGCTATTTTTACAATATTTGAGATTCATGAAGAGGAAGAATCCCATTTAAGTTATTGGATTTATTGGAAAGCCTTGACAAGATTAATGACTAATTTTATTTTGGTTGTGGCTTCTTAATTTTACAGAGCTGGATTTGCTTTTTCTTTGTTGTTGTTTGAAGTCTCTACGAAGCTATCAAAAATAATGCAAATGTAAAATAAATGTTTAGATGGCATGTTTGTATACTGGACAATCTGCGTGTTCATGATGCTGATTCTTTCACTGCATGTGTAGGTGATGGCAATTTTTAAGTGTGAATCATTGGATCGTTAATGAAAGATTCTTTTAAACTCTAAATGAGTCAGGAAATAAACAACTAGGCTAATTTGATACATGGTTTTCAAAGGCAATTAGCGTGATCTTTTGGAAACTCTTTTCTGCCACATTAGATTAAAACAAATTATGCTACAGTAAATCCTAATTGTGATATTGTCACAGACACACGCCAGGCTCCACCCTTACAGAGTCACCAGAATTCTGATCACCTGTCACCACCACCTGAATCCACTCCCATCCCAATTAACCACCACATAAAAACACACATGCCACATCCCAGTCAGTGTCCCAGCTTGTTTATGCAACAAGTGGACTCGTAATTGGCTTATGCCGCTACTATCTCATACCCTTACCTTGATACTCACCTGTACGATTCCCTGTGTGTTCCTAGATCTGTGTGTTCCCTCTAGGCTCCATTGGATTCCCTTGCTGAGTCTCCTTTCTCCGAAGTGTGGTGGTGGTGTCTCCATTGTCTGTCTGCCCTCCGTCGATCTCCAGAACCTGCAAGCAAAGATTAACGTTAGTAATTCTGTCATTGTTCATTGGAATATTCCGTCATACTAACCATTTATATCTGCTTCATTCCCCTATACTCCTCTGCTGCCTAAAAATACCCCTTACCTTCTCTGTGCAGTCTGCTTCATTACAGATGATGATACTACGTGAAAATTGTTTTACCTCAAGTTATAACTATGAGATAAAAGGCTGAAAGTATGAGGAAAAAAGTTAATAATTGTGAGAAGTTAAACATACAAAACAAGTGGGAACCATAATGTTTAAAAAAAGTCAGCAAGTCAGCAAGGATGAGTCAAAAATGATCAAATTAAATTTATACAATAAAAGTATAATTGTGACATTAAAAACAACTATGAGATACAAATCAAAATCATGACATAAAATAGTCATTTGAAATTATGACATTGTATGTGTCACGATAATCAGCTAACCCACTTAGTCCAAGGACTCTTATACTGTTATCTGGACTTTCATCCACTGCACCTTCACACCACCGTTTGCATCACATACACAGACTCATGCTTCATCCGAAATCGTGTACTGCTTAAGTAGGTACTACATTTAAAATTGAATGTACTACCCAATCATTAAAAAGTATGTTCTATATAGTATGAATGTGGGTGGTATGACTGGAATTCGGACGTACTACATCCGCCATATTGATGTTTTCACGTGTAATGCATTGTCACAACAGCGTGAAAATGTAAACTTTTCAATAAGTCATTGGTTTATTTAGATTAAATTACACTTGTTTAACACAATCACAATAAACAATGTTTTGTTTTTTTCCTGAGGTCTGTCATTTTCGAATATGACGCCTCCTCTCCCGGAGCCTTATGGGAAAGGGAAGTGTCCATGGTATGCCTACTATAGAATTCGGGCAGAAGCAGTGGGTCATCCAGGTACTTCTTGACTACTGAATTTCCAATGCTATGGATTCGGACATACTACTTGCCTCACATACTGTTTTTCGCGTACTATATAGTAGGGAAGTAAGCGATTTTGGACGCAGCGTCAGTTTTCCAGCATGCCTTACTCCAAATTACTCTCACAGCTGCAGCCCATCACCACACTCACTCAATCATTATCACTAGCTTAAAAGCCAGCTTCACGCTAAAGTTAATCGCAGTCTAAGTCTCGATTGTTCTATTGTGGTCCTGAGGCCTGTACCGTGATGGTGGCTAAACAAACTCAGACTTACAGGATTAGTTTTGGGTTGACAAATCCAAACCAATGCAATCAGGCATTAGTGGTACCATGATGAAGCTCATCAACTTTCTTTGTCAACCCAGGCTTGATCCTGAGTTAATGTAGCACGTGAACATGAAAGTGTAACATCAGCAATAAGCAGCCAATCCCATGCTTTTAAAATTTCATTCACTTCTTGTGAGAGAGTCAGATTCACTACCAAAGATTAAAAGATTAATGCAAGTAAGCTGTATTATTTATGTTTATATTAGTTTACAAGCGTGTTACTATTGAACTAAACTGGCTTGTGTAATAGGTTAAGGAGATAATAATTATATAAATAATAAAGTAATTCTAAAAATAATAATCTAAAAAAAAAAAAAAATGGATGATTTTATCTTTAAACAATGTTTTATTATGCAGTGTCCTTTAATTTGAAGTAAGAGAAGCTGGGGGAGTGGCTTTATTGCATCAGACATGTGTCACCTTGCTGGAAGCTGATTGGTCAAACTTCGTTTTGAGATCTCTAACCCAGAACATAATCTGCCCCGGAGCAGGATAGCCGTGCAGCCCAAGTTACCATGGCAATAAACACCAATGGAAGCTGAGTTTCTTTCATGGGACCTAAAACCCAGGATTGGTGCAAACTAATCCTAAACTTATCTGGCTAGCCAGCTAATTCGGCTTTATGGTACAGGCCCCTGGTGGTTCTATTGTGGACTGTTTATTCCGGATTTGTGATTGTTTGCTGCCTGCCTTATAACTCTGCCTGTGTACCCCAACCTCGATTCTGTCTTGCCTACGTTGTTTAGTTTGCTTGTATCTGGACCCTGCCTGTTGACTCTAAATAAATACTTTGCACATGGATCCGCACGCCTCAGTCTCCATTGTTACAGTATGAAAACTGACATAATCAAATCTTTGTTCATTTAGATCATATGACGATTTATAGTGGTTTGTATTACTTTATCGGTAGTTCTCCAGCCTCAGTAAATGCAACAAAGTCTCTCAACCAATTCATACAGTACATATTGTACAAGATGGTTAATTTATTCACATGACCTAACTCACACAATTTGAGTGATGAGGAGGTGTAAGGGGCAGGTTAGGTATATGCCATTCAAACAAATTGAGCAACTCATAAAATATGTATGATTTAGAAAAGATCACATGAATTTGTACAAGTGAGGTCATAAAATATTGCTGTGAGATCAGGCTGGAATATCTTAAAACAGTATGGAACAAATACAAACTTTCTAAAAGAGATGATTTCTACTATGTATACTGTCAAAAAAAAACACAAATTAGAAATTCTCTTTCAGTCCACTAAGAAATATTCAGAGAAGCTAGAATCTGCTTGCTCAATCCTTAGAATAGGTTTGAATATTGATTATCCACAAAGATGTATGCGGTTACACAGCCCAGCTGGCTCTATAGCCCTGGGAAAAGGACATAAAACTACAATATTTCTTGCAGAGTCACGCTGTAAAGACATATCAAACAAATCATGACAGGACTCCGGCTGCTTAGCATATACTGTACATATCCTCTTTTGATACAGATGAGCTTGAAAACGCATTGCAAACCCTACCTCACTTAGTAGTTCCAATTCACTGTGAAAATTTTGCCTAGATGTTTGAAACAAATAATTCATAAGAACTATAGTGTACACTGCCCTTGAATGTTGTAACTCTCCTTCACTTTACCAAAAAAATGTATCCACATGGTCGTATTATTTGCACTACATCAGCATCTGCCTCTGGGTCACTTCCACATCCAGGAGACTAGCATTTATTACAGCTGTCTTTGTCAACTCTACAGCTTCATGTCTGTTTTGTATTATTATTTCTTTATATATACAATTTCTCACCTTGTGAAGCGAGAAAACAACTACACAAAAATATCACTACAATCTCGCTCACTAAAGATCTTCCCTTGACATGACTAATATTCATTCAAGTCAGGTCACAGCAACTCAAATCTATGGAACTTGAATTTTAATGACTTTCACTCCAAGGTTTTGCTGCAACCCAGATATAATTCCCTTCCAACTTCAGTCATGCCAATGCAAATATTACTGATACTCTTAAAAATGAAAAATAAAACAAGTGTGCTGAACGTCACTGTATCCGATCATTGAGCAGCGAGAAGGCCCTTGAAGTCTTTTAGAGCCCTGCCTCTCTAATCAGATCTTTGCCCTTGGCAATCAAATCCTCTGATGTGAGTGTAAAAGGAAACGCATGGCACTTCAGCCCCCACTGAGCCTCTTCACCCCGCCTGAGGACCACCAGATGTGTTCATCAAGAATGTGCAGGTAAATAAATACATACATACAGTGCATGTACACATAAATACATTTGCATAAATATGTTTCATTAAATATGCTGTATATTATTTAAAGTTTTACTTTAAGTTTTTATAGTCATGCCGTTTTTATATAATGGCAAACAGATCACACAACAGAGAGAGTGTGTGTGAAACACTTTCGATCATAAGAAATCTTCAAAGCAGCATATGATTTCTGAAGGATCATGTGACACTGAAGACTTGAGTAATGATGTTGAAAATTCAACTTTGCATATTTGCATGCTGTATATATTTACAGAACAGGCCAAAAGTTTGGACACACCTTCTCATTCAATGTGTTTTCTTTATTTTCATGACCATTTCCATTGGTAGATTTTCAGTGAAGACATCAACACTATGAATGAACACATGTGGAGTTATGTACTTAACAAAAAAAGGTGAGATACATACTGAAAACATCTTTTATATTCTAATTTCTTCAAAGTTGCTCCGATTACTGCTTTGCACACTCTTGGCATTCTCTCAATGAGCTTCAAGAGGTAGTCCCCTGAAATGGTTTTCAGATGATACTTCTTGCAAAAAGATTTATTCTCTCTTGGCAGATTACAAAATAAATAAATAAAATTAAAACAATTACATGAATCTTCTCACATCTTCAGAGACTTGGGGATGCCACTGAGCAACCACCTAGCAACAACCCAGAATAACGGCATAGCAACATACCAACATCACTAAGAACACCTTAGCAACTGCATACTAGAGAAACATGACCTGACAACCACCTGTAATACTTGTGATGGCTCATTTCACACAAAGAAGCAAATTTCTGTAGAATTTTATTTTTTATCTTTTTTTAACCGGCTTTGTGTGTCTAATCATTAAACTCCGTTATCTTATGTAGGATCTAAACATGTCTACTTGCTGACTGATTAATTTTCTTATCTTTTCTGCACTGACATTTTGTTAAAACATGCAAATCATGTCTTGTTATGATCTGGCCCAAATAACTTTTCCCCACAGACTATACAGATGGCCACAATAAAAACATTCTTGTCGGCAGGAAACACTGAGAGCACAAATAGCCTGTTTGAGGTCACATATCCAGAGCGTTTGAGAGGAAATCAGCGGAGGATATTTTTGCAGACTAAAGTGAGGACATAAGCTAAATTACATCTCGAGTGCGGATGAGATGAAAATTAAAATGCTTTTATTGGACAAAACGCTTGTGCAGGTTATTCATGTAGAGAAATTGGAAGGTCAAGAGCACAGACTAAATCAATAGCCCAGCTGGCAGGACAGAGATCCCGCGTGATAATCAGCACATTTCTTCTGATTGATTGAAGGGGGAATCACCTGGTTTGTCCAAGTAACTGACCTGAGACTAGTGGGAATGTCATCTTGAGGAATGGAAAGATTGAGAACATGGAAATCTGATTAGAGGCTTGTACTTCTGTCAAGTAACAACCTAATATTGTTATTATTTATTCAGTTATATTTAATTGCACGTTATTAATAGTGTCTAGTTTTTGTATATATTAATATATTCCTGTATTATTAATGAATTAATTAATGAATAATTAAAAATGCAACAAATTATAAAAGTTTAAAACTATAATATTGACATTTTTCTTTTCAGAACTGCATAATATAAACTCACAATCTCGAGTTATGAAGTGAAAATTACGATTTAGACTGTCACAAGTGCGAGATAAACTCTCACAATTCTGACTTTTTTTTAATTGAATATTTAGCTAAAAAAATTATAATAATTGTTCGTAGAATTTTGATGCTCAGCCTTTCGCAATTTAACATGAGCACATTTTAAAATCAAAAATGTTCACGAAACTATTAATAATGCATTTATATTTTTTTGTGTATTTAACAATATGAAAGATTAATTTTGTATTGCTTAATCAACAAAAATAATATAAAATAAAATATAAATCCTTAATGAAAGTTATATTAAAATGTTTGATTACATTTTACAATTCAACAAATTAATTAACATTTTAAAAAATAAAACAAATTCTATAATTATAAAACAATAGTATCAAAATATTATAAATGCATTAATAGTAATAATAATAACAATAGTATGTTAAATTAATAAAAAATGCAAACATTATTATCATCATCATCATCTTTATTGCTATTATTATTATTGTACTGAAGTTGTATTTTAATGATTTTTAAACATATCTCATTATTCGCTTTACTTATGCATTTTACTATTTCACATGGTCAAATACACACCAACTTTTGGTTTCAAACCCATGGCAATTTAACTTAAGCAAACTTCAACTAAACGCTACTCATGCAAACATCCAGCTATCGAAACGCCACGTTTATATTTCCTTAATTTTTCATCTATACCTTCACACCTGAAAAATCACCAGTATTTCAAAATAATTACCATATTGAAGACTGCCGCGACTGACTTCTTTCAGAATAATAACCTTCAGGCATTTAGAATAGAAATGCATGCTCTTGTCATTGTATCAGTGCAGTTCTATCAGGTATAACCAACAGTGTATTTACTGACTGCGTCTGGAAAACACTTTTATCACTATCATGTTACCACGGTAGTATCCACGGCTAAATATTGTAAGCCTATTATACAGACGCTTAAATTTATTTATTTTTTCCTTTGTGGACCCTGAAAGAAATGTACTCAATATACAGCACTAATAAAGGATTGTTTATTATTGCAAAATGTCTCATGAAAATTCTCTGAATTTAAACTGAGTATAACCATGGACTGACATAAAAAAAAAAACATAAATTAAAAAAAAAAAGTGCTGGACACTTTTTATAAGATGTCTACACATAAGAATTTGATGTTACATATCTTTTTCATTAGCTCTTTTTAAGGGTGAAAGTTAAAGGCATAAAACAAGCTGAGGGATTCAGGTAGGTCAGTGTTAGGATACTCCATGTTTTTTTTTTTCTTACTGAAATATCAACCGTATATGGTCACGCATGCTTTTGAATAATTATGGTAAATAAACATTTGTGCATTTCTTATATTTTTTTCTACATTTATGTTATTTAACCCCTACCTTATTCACAACAACAGTATGGTTTCATCCCTACTTCGTTGATTGCTTGATTGACCCTAATTGACTCTATGACCCGACACAGAGATGGGCCAATACAGCAGTGGAGAAAAAAAAATCTCTCTCGTCTCTTCATTTTGATTGATTTATTCTTTACCAAAGTAAGCTCAACCGTACATCAGTTAAAGGAATAAACCAGTCACTCTCAAGATATATGTTGCTTTTTGTTATGATTCGAGCTTGTAGATGAGAGGAGAGCTTGCTGACGGTTTTGCCAGCAGTGCTCGATTCAATTAAGAGCGTCTTTTTCTTGTTATTTTTCATCTCGCGGCTTAGTCCTTATCATTGTTTTTGAAAATCAATAGCTTAAAATGAGTCACAAGGCTTGTGAATTAGAGGCCCAGAAGCAACATAAAGCATGAAGTAAGCACAAGCGCAGTGTAAACTGGCATCAAAAGCGCGCAGAGTTTTATGCCTGCAATTATTGCACTCCAAGCAAGTGTACACAATAACATCAAGTGGCACAGAGCTTTTAATGGTGATCTCAGCCAGAGCAGACAAAATTGACATGGCCTTTTTATGTGTTGGTTGAGATTCGGAGCAGCAATTACGTTGGGCTCGTGTCCAAACAAGATGTCACTGAGGCTGATGGGACTAAGACTGGAATTTGACAATGATAGTGATTTTAGTGATACGAGCATGCATTTATTTGACCACTCGAGTGATGACGGTGAAAAAGGATTGCATTTGAAACGGTTTCCATTTTGTAAAAATATAAATAAATAAAAATGACGTCCATATAAAATGCAGAAACAAGATTAATATATAACAATGTTTTATAATACAATTTAATTAGTGCCATTAAACTATTAATAGCGATTAATTACATTTTAAAATAAAGATTTTTGTTTACATAATATGTGTGTGTGTGTGTGTGTGTGTGTGTACTGTGCATATTTATTAAATATAAATAAATACACACATACAGTATATATTTTGAGGAAAAAACAAACAAACAGGGGTATACATTATATATATATTTATATTTTATATTACAATATATATAAAATATATTTATATGTAAATAGAATATTTTTCTAGAATATATACAGGCATGTGTTTGTATATATGTTATAAAAATCTCAGATTATGATTTTTTATTTCATTTTTTTAAATGAAAAAAAGGAAATTCTAATTTGGTTTTAAAATCTTGCAGTTTTTACAATGCTTTTATTTAAAGACTTCCTTTAATGTCATAATTGTCGTAATTATTGCAAGTTTCCATTTATATAAATATTTAAT
Organism: Enteromius anoplus; assembly: GCA_032359395.1. Classification (NCBI taxonomy): domain Eukaryota; kingdom Metazoa; phylum Chordata; class Actinopteri; order Cypriniformes; family Cyprinidae; genus Enteromius; species Enteromius anoplus. Next base: position 15,736,482 of record JAUMHG010000033.1, read on the forward strand.
ATGTACCCATGTATTGTTTTATTTTTAAACAAAAAAAATTAAAAATATTATTGTTATTATTGAATTCATAATCAAATATTATATTATAATATTTGATTATAATATAAAATCAAAAAAGCCCCTTAAAAAAAGCCCCAAAACAAAACAAAAAAACACACAAAAAAAAACACTTTGTCATAAAAAAATCATGTACTTTTATTTTTGTTAAGTGGAAATCAAATTATTACTATCCTATGTAAGATTCAAACAATAATTGCTTTAAATGATATGATTTTTATTACCCGAAAAACCCAGCCTCGGTTACACCAGTGAAAGTTTCAGGTGGGATGGAAACAGCTCATTAGGATGCACACTTACACTTTTTACAGTGTGGGAAGCGTATCCATTAGGATAAGCACACACTCACAGAATGTATTTTACGGAGAAAATTATATTCACTGTGGCAGTCTTTGTCATTAACCTTGGATGACAAATTTATGCATTTTGTAAATTACCTTTGTAATTAATGACCACTCACAAAGCTACTAAACTGATGGAGAAACAAAGCCTGAAAATAAATACAGTGGCATTGCGGCGTCCAAGGTGTTTGTCACAGAGGACATACGCTGGAAGACCATTAAACACTAAGGCAATTTTCATTAATGCATTCATTTATTCAGTCTTTTAATGCAACAGCAAAAGCCAAAAAATAAAATTACGCTCGAAAACTCTACTTTCATGCTCACTTCTGTCCATTCTGGTGTCTTTATGTGGGAATATTTCTACACCAATAATTTTTCCATTTGATGTTCGTTTAATTTTTAATTAAATTACATCAGCAGTGGAACAGGTTAAACAGAGATGAACATGAGCGCAAAAGAAATATGGGAGAAAAACAGAGGGAACTTTAGATTAATTGAAAACTGCTTTTCAACAGGGAAAGTTTTTTGTTTTACCAATAAATTTAATGGTACCCTCAATTTAAAAGCAGACTGGTTTAATTAAAAGAGTGCTGAACCATTCAGTACGGTGATTGAATGGAGGTCATAGTGAATTATGAGGTAAGGCTTTGGACAGGGAGAAATTATAAATCAAAGCCATTAATTAGTCTACAATGTTTAGATTTAACTTCAGGTGCACAAACATGAACACTTTCTGAACGCCTGCAGATGTGCTGATGATGGATGGATATATCTTTTACTTCAATTTAAAATAATCTGTTCTCCTCTTGTACACTTAAATTTCACATTAGTTTAAGTATCTCATTTGTGTGCCATGTCTACATTAATTGATTATGGACTTATGTATGAATATGTATCTATGTATAAAACATGAAGTCACAAATTATAATCAAAACACCTTCATTTTGAATTTGTTTCTTATAGCCACACTGCTTTTGACTATTTATATATATGCACATACACACACACACACACACAATATTTTATTTGGTATATTATGTGTAATATAGGTATTATTGGTATATACTGTAATGGGTATTGACAAAAAAAATGCAAAACATAAAAAAACACAAACTTGATTGACTGACTAAAATTAAACAGAAATTAAAAAAGATTTAACCCCTTTGTAGACGCACACAAAAAGTGACAAAAGCACAACAAAATTAAAACTTAAAATTTTAAATGAAAACAGAAAATCTAAAAGTAATAATCAAATCAAACCAATATATATATATATATATATATATATATATATATATGTCACGCCCCTGCACTGTTTGTTGTGTGTTTTCCCCATGTGCTCCGTGTGACCCAGTTCTGTTGATTGTCTATTATTTTCA
>JAUMHG010000033.1:15762228-15773438 GCA_032359395.1 Enteromius anoplus
ACGAGGTATAACCTAAAATAAAATTAGAACTAAAAAGTCTAAAAACCCAAAACAGAAATTACAAGCTTTTTCCTCAGTGTTGCTAGAAGCTAAACACAACATCCGCTACCCAAAGTATTGTACCTTTCACTCAATTGGGTTTAAGTCAGGGCTCTGGCTTGGTCATTCAAGAACAGTCACGGAGTTGTGAAGCCACTCCTTCGTTATTTTAGCTGTGTGCTTAGGGTCATTGTCTTGTGGGAAGGTAAAACTTCGGCCCAGTCTGAGGTCCTGAGCACTCTGGAGAAGAATTTGGTCCAGGATATCCTTGTACTTGGCCGCATTCATCTTTCCCTCGATTGCAACCTGTCGTCCTGTCCCTGCACCATGCTTCACTGTTGGGACTGTATTTGACAGGTGATCAGCAGTGCCTGGTTTTCTCCACACATACCGCTTAGAATTAAGGCCAAAAAGTTTTATCTTGGTCTCATCAGACCAGAAAATCTTATTTTTTACCATCTTGGAGTACTTCAGGTGTTTTTTTTAGCAAACTCCATGCAGGCTTTCATTTGTCCTGCACTGAGGAGAGGCTTCCTTCGGGCCACTCTGCCATAAAGCCCCGACTGGAGTACTGCAGTGATGGTTGACTTCCTACAAGTTTCTCCCATCTCCCGACTGCATCTCTGGAGCTTAGCCACAGTGATCTTTGGGTTCTTCTTTACCTCTCTCACCAAGGCTCTTCTCCCCCGATAGCTCAGTTTGGCCGGACGAACAGCTCTAGGAAGGGTTCTGTTCATCTAAAACGTCTTCCATTTAATGATTATGGAGGCCACTGTGCTCTTAGGAACCTTAAGTGCAGCAGAAATGTTTTTGTGACCAGATCTGTGCATTACTACAATTCTGTCTCTGAGCTCTTCAGTTAGTTCCTTTGACCTCATGATTTTCATTTGCTCTGACATGCATTGTGAGCTGTAAGGTCTTATATAGACAGGTGTGCGGATTTCCACAATCAGTATAATCAATCACAGCTGGACTCAAATGAAGGTGTAGAACCATCTCAATGATGATCAGAAGAAACGGACAGCTACTGAGTCAAATATATGAGCGTCACAGCAACGTGGACAATGTGATATTTGAGTTTTTCTTTTTTAATAAATCTGCAAACAACGTCAACAATTCTGTGTTTTTCTGTCAATATAGGGTGATGTGTGGACATTAATGAGGAAAAAAACGATTTAAATGATTTTAACAAATGGCTGCAATTTAACAAAGAGTGAAACATTTAAGGGTGTGTGAATACTTTCCGTACCCACGGTATGCTGGATCCATTTTTACCGCCTTGAGACAGAAAAAAGACAATAGTTTGAAAGTTTTGCGCAAACAGTCATGCAGAGATTAAGACAATCTTTAAATTGCCACTGACTTGGGAGAAATGCCACCCTGCTGCTTTGTTCCAGACCGTTGTTTTCTTTTAAATCTTTTCTTTGATTTGGAATCCTTTTAGTAGGTACAGTCTTTAATGGGCATGTCTATGTGCATAGTCAGTTGCCATGACAACATGGAAAAGGAATGGAAAGTATGACATGCACCACTCAGGGTAGTTAGTGAAAGGCAGACTATTACACTTTGGCTTAGAATTTACTTACTGTTCAGAGTGTGGGAGTTTTTTTAGTTTTTTTTTTGAAGATCTTGCACATGCATTCACAAGCATATGCCCTTGTGGTATTATTACTAATAATACCACTAGCACTAACAATAATACTTCTATTGTCTTCTACAGCCAGAGGAGGACAGTAAGGACATTCTGAAGATCTGATCTGATCATCATCCAGTCTGTCGGGAATGACATGAAGTAACAGAACAGACTGAGACAGACACAATCCGGAAGAACTGATGATAAGATCAGATCTCTGTGTGGAGCAATGGCTGTTGTCAGACTCCTTGTGCAGACAATAATGTGCCAAAAACAAGAATCTATCTAAATAGATAGATAGATAGATAGCTAGATAGATAGATAGCTAGATAGATAGATAGATAGATAGATAGATAGATAGATAGATAGATAGATAGATAGATAGACAGGTTTGCACACCTTTTCTTAAAAAAGGTTATTTTACATTTTTGATCTTATGCTTTTATATTGTACTATAAAACATCTTATTAAACAATGCATAGGGTCTAAAGCCATGTTCATAACTGTTTCTAACACTGTATAAGACTTTAAAATAAGGGAAAAAAAGACAGAGAGAAAAGAAGAAGAAGACACTTTTGGAATACACTTTTGGAAGACACCAAAAATATGCATCGTCTAACATGATGTTTTTGACATTGGATGAAGCTAAAAAAACAACCCAAAGGCTTACAAATGACTAGTGCAACCTCAGCATTTCTCTGACCAGCTATCCAACAGCACAGCAGTGGGGATGAAAGAAAGAGAGAGAGAAATACATGGAGACCAAAACCCTGAAAGTCAAATAGCTCCACGTTTCATTTATACTAGAATTAAACACACAATACAGATAAAATAAGCATCCCCAGCTAACAGAAATAATCCTGCTTAATTTCTTTAAAAGGTCATTCACGTTTATATTGATGTCACATTGAGTCAGGTAACAGCAGTTTTCCAAAAGAGTAATTTACAGCCAGATACTGTACACCCGTGATATTGCAGGGATTCACGTTGTGATAGCCTCAAATGATTGCATAGTTTCATCCTTGTGCATTTACTCCGTCGTTTGACAAACATGTGTGTTATCAAATTGCTTGCTACAAGAAAGACAATGAAGCACGCTACGACTCTGAGAGTAGAAGACCAATAAACTACATTTATGTGTGTATTTGTGTCTTTTCTGCATCACCACACACTCTCTGTCTGTTCTCACAGACTCGTCGACCACTCGCGGGTCATCTGATAGCTTATATATGACACGGTAAATTGATAGTAGTTTTCCCCCAACCTGCATCAATCACAGTCTGTAGGATTCAGGCTCCTTTTTATAATTCGGCCAATAAATAAAGTGGTGTTTATACGGTCTCTGCATTTGCCAAAGTTCAAGCCAAAGGTCATAAAAAAATGCACGGCATGCCTTCTGAGACTGAAGCCCACACACGACTGCCGGCTGTATTATGTAGTTCATATACAGGTCTATTGATTTTCATTCTATTTGAAAGAAATGACTGTTTTACGAGGCAAATGAAGTGCAATTAAATTAAACAATAATGTTGTAAATAATTGTACTAATTTTAAGCATTGAATCACTGCCTATATGTATTAGACACAATGTCTAATGGATCCTTTGCAGTAAATGGGTGCTGTCAGAATCTAAAAAACTGCTGATTAAACATTGCAATAATCGAGAAACTCAGTCCACAGCACTTCAGTCCATCTTGTGAAGTGAAACGCTGCATATTAGTAAGAAACAAATGTAGAGATTTTAATTTTAAACTAAAAATAAGAGTCAGTCCAAAATAGAAGTCCTCTATTCATAATATCTCTTTTTCCAGTGAAAAAGTTTTCCTTTTGTTCTCTCATGTAAAAATCCACCTACATATTCAGGTAGAATGGATCTGTTTTTGCATGTAAAGAGTGCCTGATCTCTGCATTTTTCTCTCCTAACAACTTTTTCACAGGAAAAATAAATGTTATGAATCGAGGATTCTATAGAATAGATGTTAAATGAATAGTTTACCCAAAAAATGAAAATCTGTAAAATTCCAAAACTGTATGCATTTCTGTGTTCTGCTGAATAGAAAGAAAAAAGATATTTTGAAAGAGTTTGTAACCAGTGGTGACCCAAAACAGCCTGGACACTTTTTTTAGGATAAGTAGTTCATTTTTGGGTGAACTGTTCCTTTAATTGATGGACTGGAGGGCTGTGGATTGCTTTTGGATTAGTGTAATGTTTTTATCAGCTGTTTTGACTCATTTTGACAGCACCCATTCACTGCCGAGAATCCATCGGTGAGCGTGATGCATTTCTCTGTTTGCATAAAAAAAAAATACCCAACTCATCTGTGTTTTATTAAGCAAACCAAATAAGTTAAAGTTATGCAAAACTCCAGCTATCCTAACCACTTGACACAAACTTTTAAGACAGGATTAAACTCTTATTTGTGAATCAGCAAAGTCTGCTCAATGTGTTGAATGATGGGATGCTAATAGCTTTGCAAATTAGAAAGTAATCCCTGTAATTTGGCAAACCTAAGGCCTCAGAAGGTTAGATTTCGAGACTGTAAGACTTTCATAAGTGTCAAACCATCCACCAGTGGTTTAAAGGCGTGTCATGCTAATCAACAACGTTACTTGAAAAACGAAAAAGGATTTCTTAATACCACATAGGTCAACTGCTAATACTCCGACTGCATGTCTGTAAAGACGCAACACATGGATTGATTTATTTATAGTCCCTAATGCATCCTAGAGAGGATCATTTCAATATGATCTTCCTAACTGCAGCAGTCTACATACATAAATACATATTTCCTAATTGCTTAGCATAACGCTTTCCACATTTCGCAGGAGTTTATTTTCAATGGTTCCTCTTTTGTGCACCGCATAAACCTCTCTCTTTCTATTTTTAATTTCACTTTCTCTTTTTTACTGTGCTTATGTATTTAGTATTTTGCTTTAGTATCTTCTTTTTGGACACCCCAGTAACGTACCATTTAGCCCCTTGAAAGTGACTTTTTTCAGTGGCCAAAAACATTTATAAATTCTCCCCCTAAAAAAAGGATTGGGTTTGAGTGGGTTTTTGCTGTAAAAACCTGGCAACCCTGATTGGCGTAGGGAAAACAGTCACAGTAACGGCGATATTAAATGTAAGTTGTATGACTCAACGTTTAACTTCCATGTCTGGATATGAAAACAGAATAACAGCCCTCGTTTGTTTGATATTGCTTGAATAATGTGACTTAATGTTAATGTCGCTAAACATTGATGTTTGGTTGCTAATGTAGATGTTCTAAGTGCTACGAGGACGCTTGGGCTACTAGGGCAATGCTAGCAGTTGATAAGGTTTTCTTGCTGATGCGTGTTTGCTTTCTATATTGTGTTAACGTTACATCAAACCAAAGATCTTCAGCGTGACTCATTTTTTACGTCTGTGTTCTCGCTGGAAATAATAGCAGTATTTACCTCTCATCTTGCTGTGTACTTCATGTGGGAAATGACATTCCTTTAGTCATAAACAAGCTAAAAATGATCTTTCCTCTTTAAGTAGGGCAGCTTCACCTAAAATATATTTTCCATCTTGAAACATACAGTATTTTTTGCTCTCTGGCAGTATTCAAGCAGTAGCCTATTTACTCATATTTATGTGACTGCTTAGATCTCTCAGCATATAGGTGATGCACTTATATTTTGACAATGTTACTTGCAGCCAGAACAGATTGCGAAACCCCTGGCAAACTATAGCCAGGGATGGTAGCTATGTCCCAGCGAATCAGAAAAGCCAAATAAGGCTTTGAATTCAGATGTTCGCCAAGTCAACGGAAATACTTATATAATGCACTTCCAAATGGCTGCTAATCTACATATATCAGAAGACTGTACAAACAGGGCTATTTTTTTAATTTGACATGGAGAATAGCCCATAGGCAAATGACTCCAGTTGATGCATAATTCATAAACTGAAATAACTGCATTGGTTGTGCCTGAGTCCTGTTTTCCAGGTGTTGGGCTCTTTAAATGGTGAATAAGTCCTTCACTGGGCTGCACCATGCAATTTCATAAGGCAGCGGGTATGGGGACAGAGCCTCCAGGTGTAATTTCTAACAAAGTTTCTAGGGACTCGTGCTTGATAGCAAAACATCTGTTTATGCTTGTAGAGAGAGAGAGAGAGAGAGAGAAATAATAGCATGAATAACCTTCCTCAAGCTTTTCTTCAGCTCTAAAACTTGTGGCAGCTTTTCATTTACATTTCATGTGGTCTTTGCAGACGGTTTTCAAGCATTGCCACATACAATTCAATTACACACACACACACACACACACAACATTATCAACAGTGACCTTCGCAATGAAGTTCTAGGAATAATTTTCAAGTTGTATCAGCAGCAACACTAATCTACAATATAAAATCGAACTCTTTCACTTATTTATTTGCTTCATTTCAACTGCTTCTGAAAAGTTTATCTAAGGTTAAATAAATAGCAGTGTTTAGTGCAAAAACATTCAAAGCATAAAAGCTGTGACAAGGCAGCTGGCCTCGCACGCCTATCATCGCCTCCCCCGTCCTTCAGCGCCGCCCTGGGCAAGTGGAGCCAACCAGCGCAGTGGGCGCCATCGGATGACGTCACTCCCCTCTCGCTCAGAAAACAGGAAGAAGCAGCGCCGGGGCAGAGAAGCTGGGGAAGGCCTCCCAGCAACCGAAAGTGACCGATCTTGACAAAAAGAGTCATTACCCGTGGCTGGTGAGAGCTGATACTAACCCCTTATTTCCTCTGTCCCCAGCATCAACGTCGAGCGGGAGGGTGAGGAGCCCGGAGGGTCTCCCCTTTTCCCGCCCCTTCGACCGCATGAGGCCTGGATGAGGTAGGTAGCACCCCTGCGTGGGCGGCGCATCAGTAACGGGAGTGTCGCTTGTGATGAGGCAGCTGGCCTCGCACGCCTATCATCGCCTCCCCCGTCCTTCAGCGCCGCCCGTCTCCAGGTCTCCGACGGGAGTGGGCGGATGAGAGGAGGGGCATAGAACTGTGTACGTCTCCTCTGGAGACCGGTCTCTTCCCCGTGCATGCACACTGGTGTCCTCGTAGGTCCAGGAAGGAGGCAGCGGAGCAACGCCGGGCTGACGCTGGTGGAGCGAGCCATCCAGAGAGCGAGCCATTAGGAGAGCGAGCCGAAGAGGTGCAAGAGGCGCCGGAGCCGCCCCAATGTACGCCGCGAGAGGGGCGAGCCGCCAAGATGCGAGCAGCCGGAGCTGCATGTACTCCGCCCCTTCCCGGAGCCCTTTCCCTCCCTGCACCGCCTGACCTTCACCGCACGCCAGCAGCACAACGAGGACACCAGTTCCTTTTTTAAGTTGGACACTTTATTTTCCCCGGACACTTTATTTATATATTTTTGTCAATAAAAATAGCCTCTCCGAGGCTTCCGTCACTCCCACTGTGTCTGTGTTGGCTCACTCGCGACAAAACATAAACAGAGTGCCTATTTTTCATTTATTAATTCTACATATATCATTACATTTATGTTCATTCATTTAATATATGAAATAAAAATTCTCCAAATAAAAAAATAATACCTGAATAATTGATAAATAAATAATATTACTGAACAAATTAACATAAACAATAACAAATAAACAATAATATATCTCCTAACACAGTTAAGACTTTATATAAATTAAAATAACTGAGTATAGTGTAAAATAAACTATGCATGCTTGCCTTTGCTACGTGATAAATGTTTGAGTTCACATTGATATCCATTCCTGTTGTTAGTCGGATGAACGCATTGCATAAATCAGTAAACTGATTGCAGATCAGAGTAAGATTCAAGACACATTGAGACGGTGAGATTACTGTGGTCTGCTTCTCAGGAGACTTTCTAAATCTCCATTCTAATCTCATAGCTGTCTGGGAAAAAAAAAAAAACGCTGAGATATTAAACAGATCTCATTTGCGATTTGTCTTTCATATGGGTAAAGTTGCAATACATTTTCCATTTCCTGTGTCAGTAAGTTGTCACAGTGTGCCATACGACGAGGCTCTCATTTATCTAGACAAAGACAAGTGCAAGAATCTGGCCCCGATGATCACTCAGCTGTTCAAAGACTCAAAGACTGTGCTGTAATCTAATTTTGATTTAAGCCTCCATGAGGGATGGGAAGAAATACTGCTCCTATTATCTTGAGTAGCTTAGACGGCACTGACACAGTACAACAACAGAGTAAGTGGAGTGGTACCGTCGGTCCCGTTTCCCACAGGAACAGAGACAGCAGCCAGTGTGGAGAAATGGCTTGATAAATGCCAATGCAACACAAAACAGCTGGTTTTGTCACTGGGAACTAGTAAAGCATTATGGGGGAAATCGCAATATATACCATGTGACAATAGAAATGAGTGTACATTTTCTAATGTTTATTTTATGTTTGATTTCTGATATATTTATTTATTTATTTATTTTGAAGGGTTATCATTGTACAAGTGTGTGATATTTCATTTTTATGGAAATAAAATTAAAAATTAATATATGAAAACAAAATAACTAAATTGATTAATTATTACTATTTTAGTAAATACTTTTGAGTGGCAATTAAAACATAAAAGATAAATGTATAAATATTCTATTTATCGTAAGTGTTTATACATTTATCATTTAGCGTTTATTTTTGTTTTACTTCAGCTCCTCAGAAATATAAATAAATACATAACATTTTTGTTTAAAAAAAATTTGGGTAGAAATTCAGACATCAAAGACAAATGTGTAAACATTAAAAAGTGCATATATAAGTATGCATATTTTTACTCAATAATCTTTACAAATTATACATTATAGTTGGATTTTGTTCCCCTAAAAACATAAACAAACAACCAAACAAACATTTTAATAAATTGTTTTGAGTGAAAACAAAAAACAATATAAGTAATAATACTTTTAGTAAATGTTTAATTAATTAATTTATTTCATTCATTTATTTATTTATGTTTAATTAAACAATTTAATGTTTTAAATGTCATCCTCCAAAAGTGGATCATAATATACTGTATATAAAAGTATATATATGTATATACAATAAAACAATCAATGTAAAAAATTGTACAATACACATTTATTATTAAATATATTTTAGCATGATAAAATATTTCATTCATCCCATACTTGTTCTTATTTGTATTCAAACGAACATGATTTTGTACTGACACAGTATTGGTCCATTGGTAAAGACGTTTCTGCTCACACTTTTCTATCTACAGCTTCTAAGCAGATGCCAGACTGTATCCGGCCCATATTTGCCAATTGAGCCCAGGTTGAGTAATCAAATCACCAATGGCTGCTGCTCTCTTGCATGTATAATGAGATTTGCAGGATGCTCGTGTGCGTTCACCTCGGCTGCCCTGCTGAGTTGGGTTTGCACAAACCAATCATCCAAAACCTCTCTACACATGCTAGCTATATGTCCCCCTTAATATTGGGTTTCGAATGTTGCATTAAAGCCCCAGGGGGAAAAAAAGATCAATCGATAATGTGCTTTCATGGAATAAGATTTTATGTGCAGAGGATTGTGATTTAGTGAGGTTCACGTGTGCCGTCCGTACCATTCAGATATGAACAGATATGTACTGCGAAATGACGGAATGAGCACACTAATGAAATATTGATGCGTGTTTATTGCAATGTTTTAAGTTTATATATTTTGCTGAAGTTTAGTAGTTGTGCTTAGCTTTAGCAGTGGCATTTAAATCAATAAAAATCTCCAACAATCATTTTGTCCTGAAAGTATTTACAACGTGCTGTAAATAAAAAACAAACTGAGTGAGAGCACACGTTTCATATAAAAATATACAACACACTTTGCAATAACTGCATTATTTAACTGGCACTTAACACTGTGAACATTTGATTTAATACAAGTAATTTAATAATAATCTAATAAGATTTAACAATTTTAAAATCGGTCTATGTGATGCGTCTTATTAGTTACCATATATAATTCCTGAAAGGACGTGCCTGTACCCACTTGACCATAAGTACTACATATTTTTACATTAGTACGTTTAGTGAAGCATCTAATTAGTTACCATGTACTGAACAAGCACTAGCTGTAAGTGACCATTCTTACCCACGCTTCTTTGTATGTATAAACTAATTAGCATCCATGTATGACTGAAGTACAGCCGTTTCTTATTTGTTACCAAGTACACTTCAGGTAATACCTTCGTGATTTTTTCCTGTGATGCAAAGCTGAATTTTCAGCATCATTACTCCAGTCTTCTGTGTCACAGGATCCTTCAGAAATCATTCAAATGTGCTGAACTGCTGCTCAAGAAACATTTCTGATTATTATCGATGTTGAAAGTAAGATGAGTGTGCTGTGAATACGTCAGTATTTATAGCTACTGCTTGACATAACAGTACATGTTATTTTTGAACACGTGAGTGACAGGCAAGGAAACAAATACAAGTTTTAGTGGAAAAGAAAGTAAGAAATGCATCAAGCAGCCGTTTGCACCCAAACACATGAATGCATCTGAAGGTGTTAATTATTTTTGCAGTTCGTTCTCAAGAATCAGTGAAACTCTGTTAACATAAATTACACGGATAGCACAATGTATTTATTATTTCAAGAAAAAATCATGTCCCTGAACCTACAATCAGTTTTTGCAATCAGCTGACAGGAATATTGGTCCAACAACAACAGTCTGTGGATCCAGAGACCTGTGTGAATCACATTGTATGTGTGTGTGTGTGTGTGTGTGTAAATAACACGATCAAATAAACAAATATGTATACAAAGGCTTGAACAAATGTCATGCATGACTCCAATCGGGTTTAGGTCACCCAATGGGTCCGAAACCAGCAGCCTACACTTGTTGAATGAAGGTTTGCAACATGTTAGCATGTCTCTCATTGGATTGTTTTTTTCATCCACACCCCACCAAACAATAAATCACTTATCATGCCATACCACTGCTATGACAAATTTTTAAAAAGAAAATAGTGTATAACTCCAATATAACTCCACGCACTTCGCCTCATTATAGTAACCAGAGGCAACTGTCTAAAAGTATTCAGCGCTATTGAATTAGTCAGGTATGAACAGAAAAATGCAAAGCTCTGGCAGTGAAGGATTTCTTGTGACAGCCTGATGGGTAACATTGGAGAGTCTGACTGTCTCTCATCGTCTTCTGCCAGACACATATTTCAGCATTAAACATATCATGCACCATCCCTTGCATTATAAATGCATTAAATACTGTAGTAGTACTGATGTGAAATGTCGGGAATGTCCTGCCTTTTCAATAAAGCAACAGAAATTTTTAGCATAGATTATTGTTTTACAACAAATACATATAGGGCCGGTTTCCCGAAAAGGGTTTAGATTAGTCCTAGATTAAAATAAATGTTGAGAGCTGTCTAAACTGCAAAAGGCTTGCACTGAGATATCTTAAAATAAAAAAAATAAAAAAACGGGAAACTGGCCCATAGATCTCTAGGGCAAAAATAATATAGTTATTATTAAGAAAAAAATTGCTTTTTTAAAAATAAGTAAATGTATTTTATATATATA
>JAUMHG010000033.1:15781756-15796829 GCA_032359395.1 Enteromius anoplus
TTCAGTGTAAAATGTGAAAATTGTAATTAATAACCGTGATTACATTTTCAAGGGTATAATTGACAATTATGATTTTTTGTCATAATGGTGCAGCCTTAGTGTGTGTGTCTGTGTGTGTGTGTATATAATATATTTGACCTACAGTATATATCTAAATAAATGATCCAAAGTAACTAGTAAATAACTACTTGAGTAGTTTTTTTATCCGATACTTTTTTACTCTTACTCAAGTAACTATGATTTACAGGTACATTTTTGATAAAGGCTAATTTTCAATTACTTGCAGAACGTTATGTTATGCCTGCACAACATTTTTATCATCCTGCATGATTTGAAAACTGATGTAGAGGAACGTTATTATTTCCAATGAGCCTCGGTTGCATTAATCTTATTGCTACAACATTCCTCTCGAAACACTGACTTTATTCTTAGAATATTATAGCTAATCTCATATTGCTTTGACTTTACTCTCAAAACACATAATTTTATACACAACTTTGTTCTCATAATTTTAATTTTATTTTCAAAATGTTACATCAATCGTTTATTACTACAACTTTAGTATACTCTCAAAATACTTTAACTTTCAACTCATCTTCCATTTTCTTGTAATTCTGACTTTATTCTCAGAATATGACAATAGTCTCATTAATCTCTTATTGCTGTGACTTCACTCTCAAATTATGAATTTATTACAATTACTTCTCATTGGGGGCAGTCTTGGCCTAATGGATAGGGAGTTGGGTTTGTAACCCAAAGGTTGCGGATTCGAGTCCCAGGTCCGGCAGGGATTGTGGGTGGGGTTAGTGAATGACCAGCGCTATCTCCACCTTCAATACCACGACTGCGGTGAGACCCTTGAGCAAGGCAACGTTCCCCGAACTGCTCCCCGGGTGCTGCTTTGCGTGGTTCTTCACTTCTCACTGCTGTGTGTGTGTGTGCACTTGGATGGGTTAAATGCAGAGCACAAATTCCTAGAATGGGAAACCATACCTGGCCACATGTCATGTCCTTTTTCCATTATTTTGAGTTTATTCTCAAAATAAAAAAAGTCTTGTAATCATAGATTTTATTTATTTATGTGGCACAAAAAAAAATGTGTCATACAGGTTTGGAAAATATTAACGTTTTTTTTTACTTTTGTCTGAGTCAATTTAAATTGTTACAAAGATTTATTACAAAGTAGTGCGGTATTTTGTTTTGACTTACAGACTTTCTTACAAGGCTAAGCATACAGTATATGGACCTTCACATTGCCTTGCAAGTCCACACCAGTGTGGAAAACCATCTCATCTGCACATTGCACTGATGGTATTCCCACCTGGACAAGGTTGGCAAGACAACCAGGATCATGTTCACTGGCTTCCTGTCGATTCAACTTGAAAACAACCTCAAGGCAATACAGGTGCATGCTTTCACAGTGTCTTGGACTGGTTTCTGATTGGCAGGACTATAGTAGAAATATTCATTACAAGACTGTATTGAATATGGTGGTAAGTGCTTTAGAGAGCCATCTTGGGCTGTTTCCTGGTCACCTTTAACATGGCATACTTCCATTATAACAGCGGTTCATGCCACCTGCATTGCTCAGTCCTTACATCACTTCTCCACGGTAGCATGCATCAGAAATGGAGATGAGAAGATCTACAGGGAGCCAGGGAATGAGATGCAACCACCTGCAGCGGAGCGTCCATTTGACAATGGGTTGTAGCTGACATGCTTTCAACATTGTGTTCTTATGGGAAGGCAAGTCATACCAAACAAACAGATCGAGAAGGCTGATGTATCGTTGATTTCAACAAATCCTTGCTCTAAATACTGAACTTTGTAATGCAACACATCCCAAACAGTGTGTACTATGCAGATAAACAGTACCACATTCTCTAGTAAGTAATCTTCCAGTGGCTGTAACATAAAGTGCTTAGACTTGACTTTGAAGTTAGTAAATTAATTATGCTCTTTAAAGGTGCAGCATGTACTATTGACAGTTAGTGGTTGAAATAAATACTGCAGTCCAAATTTTAAATATTGGAGATATTTGTTTATACCACCTCTCCTCAGACTTGAGATTGTTGCCAGATTGTGGACATCAAAAGGCAAAATTTACACTAAAAACAGCTTAACTTAACCAGCTTAAACTACATGAACAAGAACTTCTTGACCAGGTTGGGAAACCAGGTGTCTTTTTATCTTTTTTCTTTTTTTTTTTGGTCTAAAATGTAGTCTAAAATTATTATTAATTGTCATATTTTTTATTATTATAGAATATAGTATCATTAATAAATAGGGAATAAAATAATCTATCAGTTTTTTACACATTTTTTTTTTTTATTACCTCACACCATTGCCATGATCAGTTTATTACAAATTGAGAGTGAAGTGATTGCATTGCATTAGCCATAATATTCCTTGCCATTTTGAGAACTGCATTTTGATAAAAAATTACCGAGCTGTTCAATGCCCAATTATTATTCCAGCCATTTTTACAATCCTGAACAATTTGTTTTCACCTGTCTAGACACACGTTTTCATACCGGACCAGCAATGTTTTGATTAACGATCCAAATAAGATCTCACCATGCAGGTATTCTGGTGGACTCAGAGTCAGCGACCTGTTCTCTAACAAGCTCCAGAAGTCATCTCAGTACAGTCGTACAAGTAAACATCGCCACAGCAACCGTGCGTTTCAAGGTTAAATGCATGTCTTAAAGCAGAGGGAAATCTATAACCATGCTTTTAAATACTATCGTTTGTCAGACTGTCCTTGTTTAACACTGCGGTTGAGTCTACCTGGTTACAAAGAAAAAGGGCAGCTGTGATGCAGGCAGTGCGACAGGCCTGTCATTTAGCACTGTGGGGAAGGCCTGTCGCTTTCACATCGACATGACGGCTTCGTTAGCGTCTGTTAGCCTTGATAAGGCCCCGCTACTCCTTGTTAAAGACAATAGATGGTACAGGGTACATGCTTAATTTTTTTTTATTTCAACCACTCAACCATGACAGAGAAGGAAAGCTTATTCCTAGATGTTTTTCCTCAAAAGCAACATAAGGTTATTTAGAAACTTTCTGGCAGGAGATATTGCAACAAACGTTCAACATCACTCGGGTGATTTTTAACCTGCACCACCAAAATGTTTAATTTTAGAGAATCGTAGTAGTATAAGTATAAACTTTATTGTTAAAATTAAAATCCAGTTACAGCAAGAATAAATAAACAAATGAATTAATAAATATATTAAAGTTTAATTTCAGGCATGAAAATCCCTCACCTTTCGACAAAATTCGTCGTTCTGAAGCCCAAACAGGCGGGCGGGCATTTATGGTATTTATGGATTATTCAAAAATTTAAATTATAAAGTGGATTTGAGCCATTTAAAATCGTGAAAGCTGAGCGTCCCGCGTTCGTAGACCGTGCGCAATATTTTCCTCATTCCTCTTTGTTTTCAATAGAGCCATGCAGATTAAAATCCAAAGCAGAACTGATTTTGTAACTGACAGCACCTTCATGGTTACCTACAGTAGTAACAGCAGACGCTACAGAAGCGTGAGCGCCCAAGCGCTTTGAAATTGGTGGAGAAAGCGACGCGCCTCGCGTTTTCCAGGCGTTTTTAGAAGCTTCATGTGAACGTACCCTGAAGAGAGTAAGTTACATTTAACTACATGTTAACTACAAAATTTATTTTTGCAGTATGAGTGTGTTAGGACAGAACGATGCAGCTCTGGTTAAAAACCTGGATGCTGGGATGAAATACAGTTGGATTTGGTTGTGGCTTCAACTGGAGGGCAAGGTGTTGGTAAAGGGGCAAGAGGTGTCCTTTTATATAATGTCATATGTCTTTAGACAAATTTCAATACAGAATTTTTTCAAAACCTGTGCTTGGCAAGTTATTTAGCTACTATAAAATTGGCAGAGGGAAACTCCCCCCCCGGAAGAATAAACAAGTTAAGTTACAGCAAGGCCCCCAATGAGGCCATAATATTTATTCTGTGGGAGTCCCCCCACCTCCCAGCCACATCACTCCTCGAGCACCCTTCTCACGTTTTTCACCCCTGACCCATTTTCATGCCTGTAAATTTGTTTTGCACACAAATAATCGAAAATGACTGTAAAACTGGTTCAAATGCCAATTCTCCATGTGTGCAAATGAGCGTGAACAATACATGTCTGATGCAGACTACAGAATTGTTTCCTTCATGAGACATGTCTTAAATAATTAATTTCAGCAAAAAATAAAATAAAGAACATGTGATAGAGTCCTTAAACTGCTTTCTATCAGTGACTTTAAACGCTGTTCTATGAGACTATGACAGAATGCTGCACTTATGTTTTATGCATTTGCTGAAGTGGAAAACCGCAGTCTTTATCCGATGCATGGAGACTTGTGGATTTGCAGGCAAGACAGGGCAGCTGGCGTCGAGTGTAAACAGTATTTCAGCTGAGGTTATCTGAAGGTGGCTCTCGTACGCATTATCACCTGACAAATAGAAAGAGAGAATGCAGACAGGCTAATTGAGCAAGCAACATGGGGCCATAATGGTGAATGCAGCTCCATGCGTGAGTACAGTGGGAGACTGACTGGCTTTGACCTGTCTAATGTATGTACAGTCAAAGCAGTCAGAGAAGAGCACTGAGGAAATGTCATGCTATGATTACATGATACCTGTCAAACACATCAAGAAATAAAGCACATGAGGCTTCACTGTTGTGTATAGCGGCACGGAGAATAAACAAAAACAAAAACCTTTTTCATTTGTCAGAGGGTTTGAAGAAAAAGAAAAAGAAAAAACCCCAAATGTGGTATCCATGGTTTCCACCAAATTACTATAGTTACTACAGATAGTGTGGCTACTGGAAAAAAGAAAGTGTGACTAGTGCACTGGCATTCAAACTCAATGCCACAATGGTAAGGTGGTCTTGGTGGTTGCTAGCATTTCCATGTAGTTACTAGGTTGTTACCCAACTGTTGCTGTTTTGTGTGGTTGGTTGAGCTTTCGGCTGCTCAGTTACTCTACCTGGCTGCTTGGGCGTTGCTATGCAGTAGCTAGGGAGTTCTGGCTGGTTGCTTGGGCACTGCCATGCAGTAGCTACAGTAGGGTGTTCTGATGGTTTTTGGGTGTTGCTATGCAGTACCTAGGACATTCTTGGTGGTTGCCATTACAATTCTAGAAAGCTGGGAAATGTGCCCTCAAGCTGGTTTCCTGGGCATTTCTGTGAAATACCTAGGATGTTGTGGCTAATTGTCTGGATGTTATTATGTACTGTATTAGCTTGGGTCTTTGGCTGTGCTGTAACTGGTTTCCTGGCTGTTTCTATGCGGTAGTCATGGTGTGCTGGCTGGTTGCTTTGGTGTTGCCATACAATAACTAGGTAGGGTGTTCAGCAGTATGTTTCCCCATAAGCATTGTTAGTTAGCACAGCTGAAAAAAAACAGCATATGTTCTGATGCTGGTTTAAGCTGGTCATTTTGCTGGTTCATGTTGGTCATTTTGCTGGTTTAAGCTGGTCTTTTGCTTTTTTTTGCTGATTTAAGATGGTAATTTTGCTAGTTTATGTTAGTCGTTTGCCAGTTTAAGCTGGTCTTTTGCTGGTTTAAGCTGGTCCTTTGTTGGTTTATGCTGGTCCTTTGCCAACACGTGATAAACCAGCAAAAACACCAGTATAAACCAGCAAAGAACCAGCTTAAACAAGCATATGCTGTTTTGTTTTTTTGTTTTCAGCAGGGAATCATGGTGTTAAGTTACATTAAACTGTATTGGTTACAACGGAACTTGTGCCGTAGTTCCTTTTGGGACACTTGCCCCTAGCTGGTTGCTTGGGCGTTGCTGTGAAATAGCTAGGTAGGATTTTATGGCTAGTTGCCTGTGTGTTACTATGCTTTAGCTTGGGTCTTTGGCTGGTTGCCTGGAAGTTGCTATGTAGTAGCTAGTGTGCTGTGACTGGTTTCCTGGATGTTAATGCAGTATGCGGTAGCTATGGTGTTCTGGCTGGTTGCCTGGGGATTACTGTATAGCTGCTAGAGTGTGCTGGCTGGTTGTTTGGGTTTTACCATGCAGCTGCCAGTATCTTCTGGAAATGTATTCCCCCCCCTTTTTTTAAATACAGTGGTGGGTAAAATTAATAACAGTTTCACTGCAGTAATAAACATAAAAATAACTGGTAATTTGGTGGAAACAGTCTGGTGATTACGTAACATTTTCCAAAACGGGATGAATGCTGCTGTATGATGGGGCCCTTCAACAGCGAACACAACCACTTCCACATTTCCCCTATAGCATTGCTAATGCAGGCGTGCTTGTGCACACAGCCAGCGCTCTTGTTTGTCCATGTGGAGGGCAAGCGAAAGTGTCCTGTGTGGTTGTTTGTCCTACTCATCAATTCAGACAGCCCTCTGTGCTGACCGCCTCTGTTTGTGTGCGTCGGGAGGTTTAGCCCCAAGGAGAGCACGGCCCTTCACAGCCCAGCGGTCTGGTAAAACTTGCCCCATTAGTGAGTTACCTGTTGGCAGAGCGGAGAGCAGGGGTTGCTGAGAGTTTTCCGCAACACTGGCCTCATCCTCCAGCAGTCACCCTTGATTCCAGTTAACGCCAAGCTGAATGAGGACGTGCAGATTACCTCACTGGCATTTTCAGGTGGGAGGGAGGTGAAAAATAGGATGTGGGATAGAAAACACAGAGGGGGGTCTGGATGAACTAGTGGGGCCACTTAGACCCAGAAATGTTGGTGTAACTGATGTGGATGCGTTGTTATTTTTATTTATTTTCTCCCTAACGTTTGCAATTATAAACAGTGCTGGGTAAAACACTCAAGGGACAAAAAGCCTTTTACGCTCAGCATGACAGCAAACGGCTTGATGGACACAGATGCATGTATGTCATTATATATATATATATATATATATATATATATATATTTGCTTTAAAAGGAGGAACTTGATGCATTTAAATTACATTTTTAAAAGTCTGTCAACAAAATGTCTGTGTCATATTTAATCTGTAAAATGTTATTATTTAGATTTTGTCTGTCTATATCATGAGTTAGATATTTTTACTGTTCAATGTAGTCAAGTCAAGTTAAGCATCTTTAGGAACATCAATAATTAAGAATTTAACTCGGAACAGGAATTTGGCTTTTGAGCTGAGATGAATGGACAAATCGAGGGACGAGTATAGTCTTTGTTCATTTGAAATGAAAGAATTAGAGAGCCGCAGTGTTACATTTTATTAATACTCACCTAAAGTCCCTATTGTTATGAAATAAATTTGCTTTACGTCCCAGTCTGCATTTAAAAACATGCACATTCTCCCCATCGCCTCCTGCCTTTATCTTTTGTTCTTAATCCCCGAGCTCGTACACAACGAAGCGACTCGTTTTGCCTCGGCCCAGACATTGAGTCATACTGATCTCCAGGTACAGACTGGTCACTGGACCACGTCCCCCTGATCTTTCCTGGCACCTGTCTCCTCTAATGCTGCTGTGCGGGAGGGGAGGCTTGTCTGCATTTGAAGCATGACCCCAAAGTGAGTAAGAGCTGACATTTTATCCTCACACGCTGCCTCTGAAGGCTCACCACCGGCCCGTAATAGGAACTAATTATGCACATGACTCATGTACAGGCCTATGCTTCGCCATTTTGGCAATCGGAGAGACAGGTTCCCGGCTGGTTACATCAACGCAATTTCATTAATTCTTCGAAAGAACATTCTCAAAAATTCAGCACTTGTGATCGTGTGGGAGCTTAACCGGGTTGCGCTGACGTTGCTAAACTGTTGCCTACCTGGGAAAGCAGTGTTAAATAACATCATGTGCGTGTGGAGCATGCGAAACGGCTGGCTGTCACATAACAGACAGCGTGATGGACACCAGAAAAGAGAAATCTCACGGATTTGACGCAATATCTGGAAAAAAAATAACACATACAGTATGAAGGAGCCAAATTCTCCAGCACACTGTGTGGGCGTTTGTATTTTCATTGAAAGATACCCTGTTATATGCCTCGATGAACATTGAAAAAGAGTGCATTGCACTGAAAATAAAAATGGCTTTTTGATTTTACGCCTTAAGACCAGCGTTTTAAACATTGTTAGTTGATTTTAATCAATGTTTTCAAGTATTAGTTTATCTTAAAATTACTTTTCCGAAAATCATGAGGCCATCCATGATGTTTTTGTTTTCTTTTTCTAAATTATTTGCTCACCAGTGGTTCTTTGCAGTGCATAAAGACATTGCAATAGTCCACAAGTAATCCACATGAGTTCAGTCCATCAATTAACAAGCTGTGAAGTAAAAAGCTGCATTTGTAAGAAACAACTGCGTTTTTTTAACTGCCACAATGTATAATAGTGCTTTCACCATTGAAAAAAAAGTCCTATCCCCTGTTGTTTCTCTGTTGATTCAAGAAAGACTGCATTGAAATAACCAATATTTTCATAGCACTTGTTTTTTATTGCTGTTAAATTGGTTTTGATTGCTTCTATTGTCCTCATTTATAAGTCACTTTGGATAAAAGTGTCTGCTAAATGACTAAATGTAAATGTAAATATGCCTTATTTAAGGGGTCATATACATACAGTACATGTGTGTTGTATGTGCATCCACCCTATAATTATAAAAATAAACCCAGAGGTTTTTAAAATTCCCTTTCCCCAAATCAAACTGTTCTGTGATTCTTGTCAGAATTACGTAGTTCTGCACAACCCCTCCTACTATAGTTGATTGACAAAACTGTCTTACCTTAGACCCAGCCTGAGTGAGCTGTGATCAGTCTGCGTTTGAGTCGACTCCAGTGCAGTGAAAGGCAAGTCTCTGATTAACACTTAAAAAAAAAAAGCATTGCTATTGTAATGCATACAATAGGGCTTGTGTTCTTTTAACTCATTTTAATTAAGTCCATTGAACAAGCGGCAGAAATCTTTTGTTTTTGTTTTTCTACTTTTCATATGTGCACATATGCAAAAATGCATGCCTATGTGATTCATAACTGAATCAAATTCAACAGCAATAACCGTTCAGCATTCAAATAAGCCACATGGACATTGTTAAACCGTAATTTAATATCATCGTGGCTATTCAGAGAGAAAATAAAACACAGATAGATCAAGGGATTACAGTAATAACTCCGTTGGGAATAGAATATTGGATCTTTTTATTTAGGTTGACTGGACACAAAACGCTTGTTCCTGTCTGGGACACTCTGATAAAGGGTTTATTAGATGGGAAAAAAGAGAGACAGAGAGAGCAAGAGATAGAGAGCATTCTCCCACATGCACAATCATGTAGGCTGTTGTTTGACATTGACTATAGCCAGGGGCATAACAAACGCATGGCTGTTGTATTGTGGGACAGAGTGACGGCAATCATGCCATCTTCACAGATTGTCAGGTGATTGCCATCAGGCCGAGCATATGGTTTGCCATGACTAGCATGATGCGCTGCCATGTTATATGTCTGTGAGATTGACTGCATTTATTTTTTATGTTTTATTTCTTCCCCCTCGCTCTTCCTTCTCTACAACTAAATGTTTCACCAGCTTTAATAGGGAGCTGACAGTAGGCAATGGATGCCCAAAAGCAATTAGTGAAAAATGTTCTCCTGCTTGCTCTCTCCTATTTTCACCTCCTCACTCAAATCCTCACTGAATCACTCATTCACTGCTAAAATATTCCGCTAAATTTGTGCTTTAAAAACTGGCAACTGTAGTTGCTACAAATTCCAACCTGATCTCACGGCAATTCGTGCATATTTTACGAGATGGCTAATTCATACAAATTCATATGACCTCACTCACGTATTTTACGTACTTTACATATTGTACAAGTTGCCAATTCGAATGAATTTGTACGAATTACCTAAACCTAGAGTTCATATGAATTAGTATGAATCTGGCATACTTTGTTCATACACAATTGGTATTTTTCCCTGTATTTTACTGTACCACAACCATGTGGTATAATGTTAATATACCAAGTTACTT
Organism: Enteromius anoplus; assembly: GCA_032359395.1. Taxonomy (NCBI): domain Eukaryota; kingdom Metazoa; phylum Chordata; class Actinopteri; order Cypriniformes; family Cyprinidae; genus Enteromius; species Enteromius anoplus. The sequence continues at coordinate 15,791,728 of JAUMHG010000033.1, forward strand.
CTCTTTTTGCACAGTTCTTGATAACCATAAGGAAATGCGACTGTTTTACAATATGCAATTGTTTTTACCTTACTCTCAAATGATTGCTAATCTGTGGAGATTGGTAGATTGGCCCATTTCTTTATGGCTGTAACAGTATTTGTGATCACAGTGCTACTTTGTGTATAGCGTTACAAAGGAAGCCACTATTTTTTACCTCTTTTTAGCCACTTTCTGACATGAAGGGTCCTCCGTTTGTTTAAACAGGAAACCCAAGATGCCGACAGTCAAAACAGTTTTATTTAAATTATATAATTTACACATTAATGAGCACGTAACCCAACCATTGCCCCTAAACCTATACCTACTGTCAATAAAACACAAGATATAGAAGGCAGATACAACCACCATCATCATTTATTTGAAAGATATTAATATTCCGAGTCTTCTGATGCAAAACGATTGATTTGTGAGAGGAATAGACGCGGTCGCTGTCTGCTTCTTCCGTATACTTTGCGATTCCAAAAAACGCCGCTACGAGAACGTCAACGTTGGTTGAGAAATGCCATTGACTCTTGTGTGTCTCGTGATCGATTGTGTCATGCTGTTGTGAAATGCTATAAGCTCTCGAGTATCTCTTGTTTTGAGATGTAATGAGATGTAAACGTGCTAACGGAGCGGGATTCACATAAAGACTTCTTATGGCTTAAGAAGACTTGGAATGTGACACGACTTGTTTGTAATGTAGTTATACTGCTTGTTTAGGATTAGTTTGTGCAATAAATACCTGTGACTGCATTTGCCTGCATGTGTGTTTATATTGTGTAGATGTGGGTAGGTTTAGGGTAGGGGTGGGGTTTGGTGGTCCAAAAGAAATAAATAATTATATAATAACTTGATAAATGCATGCAAACCATTACATTAAGCCAAACAACTGAAAACAATGCAGGACCATTCATGTCGCAAAGTGACTAAAAAAGGACAACTTGAGCTTCGAAAAGCGATGCAAAAGGGTCTTGACCAAGCGTCACAATGTGACGAGTTGGAGTGAGAATGTGTTGGTTTCAATGATTCAGAGTCAAATCTGTCTTTTGAGAGACAATGGTTTTCATCCACTAATAATTGCATTTGTTTTTCATATTTACATAAAACATTTGAACTTTTCATGAAAATGTTCGGCCTAATTTACAACACATGCGTACGCACATGGACTTGTTCTTAAACTTGTTCTTCTGTTAGTGAATTTGGAGTCTTCATTTGCATAACACATGCCGAAACCAGCTCCATATAAGGGCTTTCTGCAAAAACGGCACTAGAAAGAAAATTATGGCAACCAAAACAAAAGAGAAAGGAATAAGCTTTAACAATAAGAGGTCAGAGGTGGAAAATAGAAAAAAATGTGCTGTTTATGTTTCTCTCAGCAAACATATCCTTGCGCTCTCTAAAGATGCACATAGTCCTCTAATTATTAGCAATTTTGAATGTCTAGATACTTTTAACACACCTTGCAAATTATCACAATGCCAGCTGGAGGTGCCATCGGCCGCCACCAGAGGGCACTCCAGCCCGAACTATGTTCTGTGTTTTCCTATCCCTCCATCTGTATTAAGGACTTGTATTATGAAGTGTCTTCAACTGTTTCCATGTCAACCCTGTATGTTTGTCGCTATGACTACCCATTAGTTTCTCTTCCCCTCTGCCTTGTTTCTGTGTGTATAAAAGTCTCGTTTGTTTCCTATGAATTCGCTCGTAGTTGTTGGATTGTTTATGTACCCTGTGATTCATCCCTTTTTGACCTCGCCTGTTCTCTGACTTTCATTCCAGCCTCGCCCCACTGGACACTGTTTGCCATTTCTCTGACCCACGCTTCGTATCTGGATTATTTTCTTGCCTTTGCTTCCTTTGTCCCCAGCTTGATTCTCCTGTGTGAAAGCTCATTTTAAAGCATCCAAAATCCAGTTAGCTTTCTACTTGGACTAAATTACATTATCCCTAAACAGACTAAATATTCCAAATAAATTGAATAACATTACCATTATCCTGTCTTTGTAATCCCGACTGCATTGCACATTGTAAACCCAAATAAATGGCAAAACTCGAAATAACATCAGGATTTTGAAGAAATTCAAAGTTTAAGCAAGCAGAACTGGCAGATATTTCTTTATACTCATGTGTTAATTGCTTATGACCTGAAATATCTAACCCTAAAATGATCAAATATTCTCAACATTTTTCAATATTTTTAGTTTAAAAAATGTGCCAAATCAGTAACTGGTAGCCTATCGTGATAATTGGCATCTAAATACCCATGAAAGTTAATTTTAACTATTGTGTAGTCTGCAATACTCAAACCAATGCTTTATTTTGAGTGATAGGGTTTATAGAGCAGCAGACAAGTTGAGAGGAACGTTGATCACATATATTTTTATTCAGTAGCCTACAGAAAAGAATCAATGAAAAGTCATCAAGGAACTACTCATTGTAAAGCATCATAGCAAAGCAATTTCCAAAAAGGTAGGAGGCATAATTGTGTTGCTTTCTAAAACATATTTTAGGCAGAACTATATGCTTTATAATGTTTGAAACCCCATAATGCATTTCGGCATGCCAAACAAAATGAGGAAAAACTTGAGAGAGATTGACTCACAGATTCATTCAGTCTCTCAGTGATTCACTAATTCACTTACGCTGTCAAGGACTCTGTGTTCTCTAATTCATAAGCCATTTACTCACTTGCTTTCTTTAAAATAAATACATTTTATAACCTAAGCTATATTTAACAGTTCTACCCCTTTCATATAATGCTATATTTATTCATTGATACTGTAGGAAAACCATGACTGTCAGATGGGAGCTGACATGAATCACTTCTCCATTAAGGGGAAGTTAGCGATGGGTTCATTGACCACCCTTAAGCATCATCAAGGTGTCATGACATATCAAAACAGCTGACATACTCATGCTCACGGCGGTATATGCTTGCCAGATTAACCTATGTGTTAATGACATAAAACCGACTTGGCTATACTTAATTAATGGCTTTTTTTGCCTCTGAATTTGATGATCAGAACGTGTAAATATCGCATCTTATAGCAGATCATCAAAACAAAGGTAATGGCTGTGCTGTTGACTCCACCGTTGATGGATTAGGCATTATGATTACATGATAACTGAGAAACAGATTTACCTCTACATGACATTACAGACTAATTTCAAAAATGTTGTATTTAATAATAAGCGACTAATTAAAATGTCTGCTACGTGGATCTATATACGTGACTCAAATTCATATTTAAAGAGTATATAAATCACTTTTCAGGCTTTGGACATTTTATGCATGTGAGGATGAAAAGTAACCATATCTGGCCAAATCATACTCAATACAGTCAAAAAAAAAAAGAAAAGAAAAAAGCTTAGCAAGGGTGCATTTGTTCACAAATACAGTTATTACAAATAACGGTATTACTGTTGTTCAAACTGATACTTTTTCTATTTTGTTACAGTTTTTAATAATTGGTATATGCTCTCTTTTTCAATCTTACTATTTTACATAGGCTTATTATTTTATATCTTATTTCTGTTTTTGACATCTTATTTAATATTTTATTTTAAAGAAGATAATGTATAGTGTGTTTGTGTGTGTGTGTATGTATGCATATACTGTATATATATATACATTTATTCATATACATATATATACATAATTAATTATATATATAATCATATCCAAAAAGGCATAGCTTACTTAAAGTTTTATTTTACATGCAATGGACATCATGGGAGCCGCCAAGATGAGATCACATGACAAAACATACTTTCTTTCTCTTGGTAACCCCACTTTTATTGATTAAGGCTGATCCAGTATGGCTTGCTGTTTTGAATCATAAAAAGCATTTTGTTTTATATATAATGTCAAATAGTTTATTAGAATCACAGTGCGGCTCATACACTTCACTAAAAGCTGTTCTGAAGTAGTAGGCAGAAATGTGGCTGTCTGTAGCGTGACATCACTATAAACAGGGTTGAATAAAAACGCACGCGTATCTTTTAACGGAGCTGTCAGATGCGTTTCTCGATCCATGTGAGGCACGTGTCTACGCTCTTCCAGATAAGAGAAGAACTATTTCAGATTTTAATTGGGCAGCACATCATGTTCGAGGCAGACACCAACAGCACTGTGTGAGCCAGCTGTATTAGATATGATTTCCACGGTGTATATGGCTCACAGAACCCCATGGAGATACGTGGATGTGTTTCACGGTGCGGTTTTCTCCCTCGCATGATCATCTGTGAACGGAGATCTAAGGGATCTCCAATTTCAAAGATAGACCGTCAGCCGCCATAACTCACCACAACTTCACACAAACAACTACCCACGCGCACACACACGAACTCATGCGCCGTCTCGTAATGATGGATTTAGCCCGATTTGGGTAAAGATGGTTCCATTAAATGTAAGAATGCACCAATAACCCAGAAACAAACGGCATAAAAATCAAAATAATTAACACTCCTCCTATGTTTTCGTTTTTTTCTCTCTTCAAAAAGCAAACCGTAACAATTTCCCTGAATCAACAGTGCCACCCAGTGCTTGCAGACGGCCTTTTTGGATTTATGTAAGCACTTTTACTTCATGAGCTTCTATTTTAAACATCGGCTTTCTCACTTTTGATGTCAGTTAAAGTGGCATCCTTTTTTTGTGATGACAGATATGACTGCGTATTAATGATTGATGCCTTTGAAGGCAGTAATCAATGTGATTAACATGGGCGAGGCGTCTCTCTGAACGACGCCCGTGAGATAATTAAACATCTGGTAGATTCATGTTGTTACGTTTCGCTCGTAACAAATTTAACAGGATGGCTGACGCAAAACTGTTTATTCGAATCGTTTTGCAATCAAAGCACTTGTTAAGATGATAAATAAATTAAAAAAGGCATTTTTCATTAGCAAGCATTTTCAAGCATTACTTTAGTTTTTATATATAATGGGGAATGGGGCGAGTTGTCACAAGTTATATGTCTTTACATAAAATGTATAATTGTGTGTGCATGTAATTTTTCATATATTTAAAAATATGAGGTTGTTAAATTATTATTGGCATATATATATTGGCATATATA
>JAUMHG010000033.1:15804337-15820487 GCA_032359395.1 Enteromius anoplus
TTATTTATTATGAGGTGCCAAACAGGAAATAATTAATGAGTATTTATTCAGATTTACTTCTTTATATTAAGATTTGTTTAAATACATTTTATATCATTATTTCCTGTTTGGCACCTCACAGTACATGTCTCATACTCATACAAGCACACACACACACACACACACACACACACACATAGATAGATATATAGATAGAATTGTATAAATCAGCACAAAAGCAAAGTAAAATAAAGTAAAATATAAATAAATGACCCAGACTTGCTTGATCCCATTTATGAAATTTGCCAGTCAAACAAGGACAACATTGAAAAAAATAAATGCATCAGAGAATGTTTACATACCTGAAGCATTTCATTTGGTGCAATTTATTATCAGTTCCTTCCAAACTCATGATGCATAATGCATGAAATGGATATTGATCAAATAAACAGGTGTATCAGGTGCCATGTGCAGAAACCGCTTAAGCTGGGAAACAACAACAAGCCTCAATGACCCCCCTGGGTGTGTGTGTAATCGCTGCACAATTGCTTTGAGATGCTATGCATGAGCTCTAGCTGTTATCCAATAAACACTATGAGCTTATCGCATGCGAGAGAGGCCGATGCCAGCGCTTGTGTTGAAAGCATCACAGGACTGATCCCCGAGATTTGATTAGATGTTTAGGGAGTCCATTTCGTGCCGCAGCTACGGCTAAATGTGAAATTAATGATCAGAGTGGAGGTTAGCTAATGTCTGTGATAGGAATAAAGCAGATTTAAGCTGCCCTGGAACCAAGGTGCCAATGATACGAACCCAAGACGCGGCTGAGCTCCGTCCTGTCCCAAAACTGATTATAAATTATTCATAAAGAAAACAAGCTGGGGAAGCTATTAGAATGATAAACAAGCAAGGTTTGGGCTCAAAATCGGGGGCCAAAGGGGAAAATGTATTAATATCTGATTGAACTATATGCTAAAGGCGCAACAACATGCAGTTATTAACTTGTCAAGGGCTGAATTGGAAAATTGACAATTTTATAAAAGCCAAAGTGTGATTTACCAGCTTAATACGAGGGCTGAATATTTTATTAGGCCTGTCTGAGTGTCTGATTTCTAAATATCACTTGCATTTTGATTCTCGCAGTCTCATTGGCCAACACAAAACGTAATGCCACAAACTAGGCTTGCCTTCACAAAACCTGTATTTAAAGCAGCTTGGGCTTGTTAGTTTTGCAGCTTTTGAGGTTGAAGGCGTGATAAACAGCTTCTCCATGATGGCATTTTTCAAATCTGACTAGTTTCTAAAAGGTAAAAGAAAAGAACAGTGTTGTCAAAATGATCCTAATTTGCAAAAATCTGTGAAAAGGACCAAAAAGCAGGTATCACTGTATGCACACCAGGCCAGTAGCTGGCAATGTCAAGAAACACTAGTACCTGCGTGCATTCCTATAGACTGAAGTTGTGAAATACAGTACGTATTAAATATATATCTGTCTATCTATCTATCTACTTATCCATACATCTATCTTTATTTTTAGGCGTTGAGGTTGAAGGCATGACACATAACCTTTCCAAGTTTTAAAATCTGTCAACCTGCTGGCTGTACATTATCCATCATATAGCATATCACTGATATCATGTACGTATCACTGCAGTTTCCAAACCCAAATACCTTTTATTCCTTTGTATACATATTTACAGAGTTTCGATTAATAAAGCATAATTTCCGCACAATTACTTAAAGGATATCATGTTATAAATTCAAATTTTAAAATGCTGGGAGATTTAAAAATAGACGCTTTTTAACATAAGCATCACACATGATGGTAAGTTTGTTCAGTAGCTCACAGGATACGGAGCTCCGGTTTGTATCCTGTGTAACTACAATTGGACAAAACCATTTAAATCTGTGTTAAAGATTTATTTGGTGTAGGCCATATTTCCAACTTGATTAAGCATTAACAGTTAGCAACAGTTCACATATATTTCAATTTGTGAATCACCACAATACATACCTATATCAGCACAATAAAACTGTGCCAGGGTTTGGGTAGTGAACCTGTGTTTTAGTGCCACTCGATGGACATTTCTCTTTGAAACTGCGGCAAAGTGTGCAGTAAGGCACAGAAAAACGCTGTCGCACAAAAATGCACATGTACATATTTTTATGTTATCATTGTTATCATATTTTATACATCATGCTTTTAAGGCTCGTGCAGTATGATTTAGAAAAAGCATGTAGAAGTCCACATTAAAGTGTGATTGAGCACATGACCTTTGACCTTAACAACAAGGATATACGCAACATCTTTCTTTCATCCAAATGAAGCACTGAACAAAAATTAACCGATTGACAGTACAGCATTGGAAAAACAGCAAGCATTTGAAAACAGCTGAGAACTTCAGTGGCCTCTGGATAAGTGAGTCATCACCAATGCTGCAGAGCTCTCTGTCTATGACCCATTTCAGCCTCCGTTCGGCCCCAGAGACCGTCTCCACCAGCCCCCGTTCGGCCCCAGAGGGACCCCTGCTGATGCTGGACCGCTGTGTTACTGAGTTTAAAACTTCTATTACTCTTTGGATGACCTCTAGCACACCATCAGTCTCTGACGCTATAAGCTACTACTGGAGAGGAGAAGGAAATAGCATTTGTGGGATGTAACAGAGAGGAAAGAATGTACTCTAGATGCGTGACCAATAACTCAATACACTTCTACATATCGTGGGGTTAATTCAAATAACACAGTCAAAAACATTTGACTCTCTAAATGGCATACCCTAAAACGCTTATGCATATACAGTATAAACTTTTTAAATCTATATTGAAATTAAATCAATTACACAATATTTACAATACAATAAAACCTCCACCTAAATTAAATTAACTAAATGAAAGTGTGGATTTTTAGACAGTATAACACAAGGTACTGCAGGAGTAATAATATTAATAAATACAATCAATTAGGCCTACACATGTCAGATTTATCAACTACTATTAATCCAGATTAATCGCATACAAAAGAAAAAAGTTTTTGTTTGCATGTGTCTGTGTGTATATTTTATAATTATTTATAGTATATATTTTTGAACATATTTGCATGTAATTGCAAAAATGTATATTTATATTCATACAATTTATATTTTAAATAAGCGAATATAAGATATAAACATAACCAAGGAAATGCATAAATATATGCTGCACACATATTATTTAACCAAAATCTTATATTTAGGATGCTATTAATAATTTGACAGCGCACATTTCACTGTTACAGCCCTTGTACAATAAAACACTGGTCAGGTTGATTTCAGTAGTCTCAGCAAGTCCTTTTTAGTATCAGTGTCAGTCCATTTAGGAAGAGGAGGATGCAGAAGTGTGTGGGATTGACTCTAGGATGGCCTGAACACAGCAGAGGCTGTCCATCCTTGTGATAAACCTTCTTTTTTTCTTTTTATTTCTCCCTCTCAGTGGTATGGTAATATAATTTTCCTCCTTCTTTGCTCTTCTGTGGGGTTGTGTTTCTTTATTGGTTTGGGCCTATATTTTGGGCTCCACAACACCTTTGAGGAATCCACTTTCTTTTGAGCTGTATTGCTGCTAGTTTTCTCCATCTCTCGACTTGAGTGCAGGTCGCACATCTATTGTTCTTTGTTGTCGTTCTTTGTACTGTTTTTCACAGCAAATAATTTTTCTTTCACGAGTTCGTAGTTGTTGGCAATCGAGTATAATAAGCAAAGCTTGTTTGACGTGCTGCCCAGAGAAAATGCTCAGGATTAGGAGGGCTGCCGAGCCCTAGGGTGGACAGCCCTAAGGGCTCAGGAGAAGGAGACAGACAGCCAGATCAGAACCCTGGGTGCTCCCCCTGGGAGAAATGGGAAGGAGTTGGGGAGGAGGAAGGATACTGAGATCGAGATATGGGAGGAAAGGAGGTGTGGATATTTTTAGAGCGAGGCTAGGAAGCTGATAGGAAGATAAGATAATGGGAAGATTAGAGAGGCGGAGATCGGTAATGATTACCTTCGTGCACTCCTCCCGAAATGCGTTTGTAAACAACAACAACAACAACAAAAAAAGAACTGGGAGTTTTTAAAAGAACTTTGTTAAAAAGGAATCAACATAATGCAGCAATTAAATGCACTAAAATATTTCACTGACACCGTATATTAAAATGACACCGTAACTAGAAGTTTGCATTAGATGTAGTGATTTGACATTTCGAAACAGAGGTTTTGCACAAATAAATAGAAATAAGCCAAATTCCCACTTGACTCCATGATGTCCGCCATCCATCATTTAGGTACTTTACATCTTTTCTGAAAGATTTACAAACCATTCCATCAAAATGACAGATAATGTTTTATTTGTAGCACCACACAGATTTTCAAAAACACACACACACACATATATACATTTATTTAGTATATGTCACTTACGCCTTTCTGTTTTTTATAGACCTAAATTAAGGACTAAATTAAGTAAACTCAGAAACAGTTGCCCTTAAATTAAACTCTTTAAGTTAATTCATTAATTTATGGCAATATATGACAGAATAAACATGCTAATTTTAACTCTGTATTTTTACTGTATGTGATGCATTGGGTGAGTGAAAAAAAACTGATTTATCTATACACTAATTAAACACACTGTAGTTGGCTGATTGAATGTTTGAAAAGCAAGGGAGCAAAAGTGTTGAGGAATACTTTACCACGAAATAAAGAAATTTGTACCTGCTCAACAAAACTAGAACCAGTCTACTCACACAAATAATGTTTGGGATATTTCTTTATTAAGTGAAGTACTGAAGTGAATGAAGTCAACCCCAGAACAATTACACTTAAATGAATCTCTTTCTGTTAACTATAATTAGCACAATTAACTTTTTTTTTTTTTTTTTTTTTCCAAATGTGATGTATTGGATGAGCAAATAAGAATTGATTTATCACTACACCAGTACTGGCAGCTCAGTGTGTAAAGAGTCATCAAACGCCCACCACTGCTCGGCTCAGTGGGAACCATAAAACCTTTAAACCTCACTACAAGCACCAAAACAAGACATCTGAACTTAATTTACTCTCCCTAAGTCTTTTGCAAAGCTGGTTGGGAACCCACTGTAAGGTCACCAAAAATGATACTGTAGTGAGCCCCATATTAAAAAAAGAAATAAATACCAGACTTATTTTTCAGCAAATGGAGAGGCAAATAAATAAATACATTTTACGCTTAACTTAACCTAAGGCCAAATCAAATCACAAACAACATTTGCTTCGTTACGTAATATTTGGGTATCATTGCAGCTAAATAAGAGAGTGACTGGATATAATATAATGATTAAATATTTTACTGACAGCCCAGTAATGAACATAATGAAACAAGTGTCCAGGGGCTTGTCGTTTCATAACCAAAAGCTGCGTTCAAATTCACAATGTCCCTAGGCAGACTTCACTTTCACAGTAAACACAGACAATAAATAAATAAATAAATATAAAAAGGCCACTGACTTGTGGGTCACAAAATAATGACACGATATACTTATACATAAAATGTATATATAAAATGTGTGCTTGTGCGTTATGTTCAGATGCAAAAGCCTGAAGCTTTCTTCTAAAGCTAGCATTTTATCAGGATGCTTTGTTTCTGTTCATATATTTCACTTTAATAGCAATGAAAACAGCCTTAACCTTCAGTGCCATTAAAGCGAAATTACATAACCTACACATAGAAGCCTGATAAAAAATTTAAATTTAGAAAAAAAATTCAAAATGGAATTAATTTTTCCTATGATGTGACAAAAATGTAAACAAAAAAATAAAGAAACTGTAACTTTGAAGATAAACCTCTATTTGTAACATTTTTCTCATGTTATTTATGTGTGTGTGTGTGTGTGTGTGTACATCCCAGACAACAGGTTGAGAAAACACTTTCAAAGCCGTTTGGTGATTGGTCGATTTCATTTAAAGCAGTGTTTATGAGCTTTAACGCTCTAAAGCGGCGCCTAGTGGCAAACAATAATTTTCGCATTTTCATTTCAACCAATGCGAAAAGACAGGTAACCCGCGGGTCGGGTAAAGAAATTGTCACTTTATTTGCAGGGCGGGTCATAAAAAAAAAAAAAAAAAAAAAAAACTTTTCCCATTTCCGTGTGATATATGAAAAATAAATAAATAAATAAATAAAAATTTCAGTGGTTATTTAGCATAGGCTGTAAACTATAGGCCTGCCCTATACAAATATAAAATAATAAAAACAAATGTTTAGTCTAGATTACAAACGCTGCTTTGTAAATGTTTAAAATGTGTATCATTATCTTGTTATTAATATGACCTGATTTATCGTTCATATTCATATGTAGGGTGATGTTTCCAAGCACTTTCAGGCTAAAATAAAGGCTTTCATTTAAAGGTTTTCATTTAAATTACAATGCCTATGTCTATTTAATGGTCATGGGTGCGGGGTGGGGCGGGTTGTAAAAATAGATAAAGTGGTGCGGGGCGGGCCAAATAATTTTATAAAAGTGGGACCGGTGGGTTGGAAAAATACCCAACCCACGCATCACTAGCGGGCAATATGAATACACTTGAACTACCTAAGCAACCATCTTTGATTCTACTCATTTCTTATAAACAGGTAGCGCTTTAGCATCTGGCATCTCAGCAGACTAATGAATAAATATTACATTTGTATGTGGATTAAAAGTAAACCTTGAGGTAGGACATGTTTGATTTGGTGCAGATATTTATTTAGACTATTGCTGACCCGTGCAGCTAGGGATGCAAACTTTCAGCCATGCAAATATGGAAGAGCAGGCACATTAAAATGGTGCTTTGGATATGTCATAAATGAATGTACTTTTTTTGATGCAAACAGTAGATTCTTTATAGCTCTGTATCAAGGTTCAAGGAGACGTCTGGAATCCCCATGTCTTTATCCAAAGTGTGTTTGACGCAGTTTCCCCCGCAGGGAAAAATATTTTTCATATTTGAATAAATCATATTTGATGCTCTTTTTGTAAAAGTTGTGTATTGCATTTATTCCTAGAGTTTGACCATTACACACGCACACACGTTTGTGTTTTATGCAGGATAGACAGAGGTCTTGATGTTGGTCAGATACCTGTGATTGCATCAGTCAGCAGGTGGATTAACTGTCACTAAACAGTTTTTTGTGCGTGTAGAATTGTATAGAACGCAGCAGATAGGGGCCGATAGGGGGCGCTGTTGTTATTGAAAATATAAATGAGGCCTACTACTCCACCAATGTTCTTTAGATATGAACATTCACAGATGTAATATGTCCTGAATATATGTCATTATAGGACATTTAAGTACATACACAGTAATCAGAAATCCGAAAGAAAATGCATGTCAGTGAGTTCATTTAAAATATTTGATTAATACTTTTTATCTATAAACTGCAAAAAGTCTTGAGATGTGTTTGATTGTAGACTGAGCAAGTCTAATTTATACAAAACATCTCATTTATTTTGTCGTTTCCTTATTAAACCGCCTTATTTTTGTGAAATAAAATATAATAATAGAAAGGATAACAATGCAATAAATTCGTTTGGTTTGCAGCAGAACTGCAGCACTTTTTCCAATATGGGTCACATTATCTACTGACAATTTAATAACAGATTATGCAAATGACATGTATTTGAAATGGGGCTCAGAAATGAAGAGGATGATGTTTCCTTTTCATAAATGTAGGTGAAAGTGTCACATCATCAAAGTCTGCATATATCAAACGACTCTGAATGAGAAGGCATTTTAATATGCGTCTGTGATATATGATACACTGGATAGAGAAGCTATAGCCATTTCCGTGAACGTAGTGTTTTAACACTCAATAGCCACATGATGGAGTCAGTGATTCATGTTTAAAATACTATGTGGCCAGTGCTGAGCTTTCTGAAACTTCATTTGATTTTGGATATATGCAGCCCTGACACACATGATCAGTACACTAATGGCAGATAAGAATTCACAAGGAACGTTTCCAAATAATGCTAATTTAAAGACATACTGTGATTATGACAAATGGATGCATTTAATTTACAAAATACATTTTCAAATTGCTAATGTAATCAAAATTGTTCAAGCAGCTATAAAACATTTGAATTTGATCTGGTGTCCTATATAAGACCAAGAAATGTATTGTACGAAATGTGTTGAAGTGTCTATTCATAACTAAAGATGCAATGCCGGGCACCTCAGCCGAGTATCGCTGTTGTGTTCGGATCATTGTCTCTCAGAGGGAATTTGGCATGTCTGTAAAGCTTCTCACTCATCCAGGTCACTGCAAAAGTCATGTAAAATCTCCATCAGGAGCATCTAGACTTGTTTATTGATTTAAGACATTTGGAGGCATGTGACGTTGTGCGAAGAAGGTTAAATGCTGAGGAATGTGACTTGACGTTTCTTTGGAGTGACCTAGAAAGTTGCCAGCAAATAGAAGTTCATAAAAGACCAGCAAGTTAATAAAAAGCATTCATGTGGATAGATTCTGAGCTGCTCAAATAGTTTTACTTTGGACACCAGGTGAAGACCCTTTTTGTAAAAATGTAAAAAGATAAAAAATGAAACTAATTGATTTGTATCATTTCCATATTTCAATAATTAATATAAGCATGGTTTGCATTTTGTATTTCTATAGATAGTTTAATGCTGTCAGACAGCAAGTCTTTTTTCAAAACAGAAAACATGTTTTTCATCTTTGCAAACAGAACTGCCTTTAAATTAAACCAGGTTATATAATAGTTTTGTTGTTTCTTTATGATGATGGCATGTCACGCAACCAGCCCATGTTGGCATCGGTCTGTCTTGAATTGCTTCTACAATGAATAGGTATTTACTGGACAAGCAGGCTGTCCGAGATGTAGTTTTGTTTCTTCATGAGAACAGATTTTAAGAAATGTAGCATTGCATCAGTGTCTCGGCTTCGGATCATCTGCAGTGAATGGGTGCTTTCAGAATGACAGTCCAAACATATGATAAAAACATCCCAATAATCCATGAGATTCAAGTCTATCAATCAATGTCAATGTCATCAAATCAATCATTTAAACATTTTACCTTTAACTCTTGCTTCTTACCAAAGTATCATAATAAAGATAATCCATAAATGTTTACTCCGGTGTATTTTATTTTAGATAGTGTGAATATAAATGTGTTTTATTTATTTATTCTATTCATCATTCATAATTATTTGTTTAGCCTTTAAGTTGAACTTCACATATAATCTGTAACAACATGGTGCGTTTGTGATCTTGACCAATAGTGAACAGACACTGTTTCTATTATAATCTGCTCAGAATAACATCCGAGAGGCGTCCATTTATGCTGGCAGGAAGTGAGGAGCCTTTAAAAAATAATCAGGGATTTTCCAACGAAAGCAGTGCGCTGTTTGGTAGGAGCTGAGAGGAGAAGGACTGAAATGCATAAAACGTCTCTGAGAGTAATCTGTTGTCTGAAGAGAGCAGCGCTGGCATTTATAGCGGAAGCTCTCCCACTCATTTTCTCAGGGGTTGAGCGGGATGTTAGATGGGTGCTTTCAGGGAGACTTTGACTTTCATTTTAAGCACAGAAAAAAAAAAAAGGATCAGATTCATTTCTAAGTGACTGTTGTCCTTCAGGGGCCTCTACTGGCAGTTAATTTAGGGCCCGAAGTGAATTAAAACTAAGAAAGAATTGCCTGATATCTTCCGTATTTGAAACTGACAGTCATTTTCTTTTCCTGTGCTATATATATTATTCATGTTACTCAAAGCTATGGTTTGACTAAAAAATACGTTCACCCTAATGTCACTCCAAACCTGCATGACTCACTTTCTTCTGAGGAACGCAAAAAGAATTTAGATTTGTCCATGCTGTGAAAATCAGTGGGGAAACTCCTGTTTTCTACAGAAAATTTCTATAGACAGATAGTTTTCTTGTGGTAACCAGAGTTTAGAACTTAAATAGATACATTAACACACTTTAAATGAATGTTCTTTTATCAAAATGTTGACATATAGCATAAGAAAAATTATATAAAATGTAAAAAAATAGATCCAAAAATATATATAATACAACTTCCTCACATTATGTAACTGTACACTAATCACATCATCATACTAATACATTTATTGCATTTACTTTTATCTCTGGATCATTAATACACAAGATTGTACAAATGCATACACTATCAGATTTTTATAAACCACTCAAAAACATGTAAAGGTAAGTAAAGAACAAAAAAAAAAACTGATGTCAATTGTAAAACCGAACACATAGAAAGATCAAATAAATACTTTGTAAAGTAAAACTTTTCTAACCAATAATACTTATTATCATTTATTTTTTTATTTTATTTTATTATTTGGTAAAAGTGCTTGTAGCTTATTGAAAGTGTCTGTATAGTGTCAATTTATAAACCTATTTCGGTCAACAAATCATAAAGTTGTGTTTATTATTCATTGTTTTGCATGTAAGAATGCAGGAAATGTATTCAATTAAATAATAAAAAATAATAAAAATCAGTTTGAGTTGTAACTACACTTGCACACTAATTTGTTACTAATTGTACACTCAAATTGCACCCTGAATGGAAACAACTTAGGGATGGGTTATTTTGACTTGAGTCACTAAGCAACCACCTAGCAACTACAACACCAGTTTTGTGTATTCAAGCACCGCTCACATTCATAAAATCTCTGAGTTTCTGTTGCGCTGACGCCTTCAGTGAGCAATTACACCTGGTTTACATGTAGACATGCTGTTAATTAGGCTAATGTGAATGCCCAGCCGTTAAAATGATGTTCAGCCCATCAAACCCACCCACACACACACACACACTGGCATGCGTCATTAAAACGTTCCTGCGACACACGCCTGACTGGCATGCTATAGTCCTCCCCTGAGGTGAAGGCTTTGATAGCGCGCTGGGTATTTTTCCGTCAAGCGTGCTGGTACAGTATATTATTTGACACAGTCTGCTGTTCGAGTCGGTGGCATTTTACCTGCCCTGATTGATCAAATCTCGGCTGTTTAGAGACCTCAGACTTCATATTGTGTCTCTTATCTAATATCTGCCTTTTCACTTGAGGCATATTGCAAAGGTCTTGAGACGTGCCACCTAGACGTACCCTAAATAAGCCGAAAGATGAAAGAAACCTTTATGGATTTTGACTTTTATAATAAATATAGCATTTTAACTGAAACATTACTTATGTTGTGGTCTTTTTATTCAATTTGTTCTAGTTCAAATATATTACACTGCCTGAAAAAAAATGGTGTAGAAAAATTTTTCTCTTGCTAGTGAATTTAGGTAAAGGTAAAGTAACACACTGAATTATTTTTATTATTATAATTTATTATTATTTATTTTTTAATTTGGGGTTGTTAAGATTTCTTCATTTATTTTGATCATAGGTCTCTTATGATCATTTATTTGGTTAACTAAATAACACAATTAAATTCATTTAATTAAATTTATTTAAAATAACTATTTTATGTCACAGCATGTTTTTAAATTTGTAATTAATCCATATTCTCTTTAATAAATAAGCCGGATTTTCAGCATCATTGCCAGAGTCTTGCTCAAGAAACATTTCTGATTATTATCAATGTTGAAAACATTTGTTCTAAATAATATTTTTCATAGAAAGTGTACTTCTTTTTAAAAGGATTTTTGATGAATGGAAGGTTCATCAAAGAGGAACAACAGCCCTTTGTAACATGATTACTGCCATGATAACTTTATGCATATTAAGCGTATAACGCATAAATGATGAATGTTTTGATACTGTACTTTGACTTTTTGTTTTATACTTAAGCATTGACATGTGGAACTTAAATGCCCTAATTCCTATTTGGGCCACAACAACAGCTACTTTTTCCCTCAGTAAATGAAACCGAATATCTTCAGTGCTGTCTTTGCCTCTCAGCGCCACTGAAATAGGGACTTGAACCCATCTGTGCAGTGGTGTGTGTCACAGGAGACAGCCAGCCGTACATACGGCTCCTCACATGTACAGTATGTGTGTTATGAAGGTGTCTACAGAGAGTCTTTGTTCATACATGTCTAAATGTACCTGGAGGTTTCTCTGACTGAAGGAGCTCAGCTTGTTATGAAAGCAGAGCGGTGTGGATATATTACATGAGACATTCACATGCATGTTTTGCTCATGTACGTCACATCTGTCTTTGCTCATTATTGCTAAAGTATAATGACCACTTTCTGTTATATACAATTTGATGATTTTGCACTCATGTAAATGTGAGTGGTGTTTACCTCCGTAAAACACGGTGCTACAATTTTTGGGCGTTCCTGGTGTGTGCGTGGGCATTGCTAATATGGTGTTACGACAGTTTTTTAGTGCGTTATGTGGTTGCCAGGGTGATATATCTGGTTGCTAAGGTGTCCTTAGTGGTTTAGAATATTGCATGTTATTATGGGTGGTATCTACTGGCTGTAGATACTGTATGACCATCCTTCAAGGTAATTATTTATTTCTTTATTATTCCTATACATTTTTTTTTATTTGTATTTATTAATTTAAATTTAAATTCAACAAGGATGCATTAAATTGTTTAAAAGCGTCAGCAAATACATTTATAACCATTCTTTGTTCTTTTGAACCTTCTTTTTAACAAATAATCCTGAAAAATAAAATTCTCCATGGATAATAAGAAATGGAAATCAGCATATTAAAACGATATCTGAAGAGTCATGTGACACTGAAGACCGGAGGGGAAAAAAAAAAAAATATATATATATAATATATTATCTTGGCCGGGTCACTTCCGTAATTTTTTTACCTGGTTAAATATAGGGAAACAAAGTATATTTGATTAAATTATTTCACAGGATTATTGTAACAATTAACTAGGTTAATCTTACCCACCTCGAAACCTTTTATTTTCTTCATTTGTTTAACTAACTGTTAAAGTTATTTGCAAAAAATGTAGCTATTTCACAAGGCTGTGATTTTGCATGAATTTATACCATGTCAATTGTATGACACCATAAATAATAACAATAATAATAAATGCTTACACTTAAATAATAACACTTCACTATTTCACTACTTGCATTTAAAAGCTACTAAAAGTAATGCAAGGTTAATAAGTGTGAAGGTCCACCCCTAACTCAACCTCTGAACCTGTTTTAGATGGTTTACAGGCCATCGCATACTGCTCTGAGTTGTATGAGAGCCCACTCAAAGACTTCTATGAGATCCTGGTCCCCTGAGGCCCTGCTCAATGCAAGTCTATTTTTGTTCACCTGTTTTATCACCCACCAGGTGGAAATCAAGCCTCCCTTCAATAAGCCGCATGATTAAAAGTATCAGAATCAGACACATTTTGCAGGAATAGCTGAAGGTTAGGGTTGCAGTCACACTTCTGTGTGTTCTATCGAACCGGCGCAGAATTAAACATAGTTCTAAGTGATGTTTTTCCACATATCTTTATGGCGAATTCCCCCGTCTGATAATTTTCTGGAGCAGCGGACGCAGGTATTTTTCGACTGCTTTCAGAGCGATTAATCCCACAATGCTAATTCTGTTGAAGTAGCGCATGCTATTTTCTCTAAGACGGTGGATTAAGCACTTTAGCGTCCGAGGGGAGTCGCGTCGGGGAGCGAGGCGAAGCAGATGCTTTTGTAAACAATATTACCCTCTTCTTCCTCCAAAGTGGAACTCAACAGTGTGGGGGATGTCACCGGTTTGGAGATAAGCCATGAAAAATGGAGGGCACTGTTATAGTGGTGCTTTGGCAAGCAGGCCATAATGCCATATTTCCTCTCCGCTGGTGCTCAACTTATCCAGTCCTTTTGGTGACAGATGTTCCGCGTCAGTTGGGAGAAAGTCAGGAAGACGCGTCAGCCTGGTGTAAAATTGGGCCGCTGTGTGCGCGCGGGTGCCCGTAAGACTTTGATAACGTGCTGAGTGGGGCCCGGCACACTGGAGACTTGTTTTTATGTCTCAGAGTGGATGAAATGCTCTTTGAGGATGGACTTTCGGAGATATTCTGCTTGCGTCTTTTGTATGCTTGAATTCCACGCTTTTTGAATTGGCAGCCTCAAGATCCTTTTCGACGCTTTGAAGAAAACGGCCAGTGAATTAACAGACCCTGAATTTCATATCAGCGCCCTTTATGTTCCATATTCCTTTGAGCTAGAGCTCGAGTGATAAAAACGCACAGTGACAGTTTTGCACAATTGTAAGGCTGCAGGAAGTGTTCATGCTTGTTTTTGTATCAAGGAATTGTGCACTTGTTTTCATGCAAAACTTGTTTACTACTTTGTCAAGTGTTGCGTATTTCTGGTCTTTTCCACTATTCCGAGAAATGTTTTGCTGAAAGTTTAAGGTATAGTTATAAACATGGCATGGGTGTCGTTTCATGTAGTGATTTGGATGGGATTGGCTTCCCTGTTGTCTGGATGTGGGGCGTTGTGGAAGGTCATGTGCTCTGGATTTATTAAGTCAGATGGGATGTCAGCAGTCCTCGAATCACCAACTGTTATTTCATCTGAAGCAAAAGTTGGCATAAAAAAAGTCTGATCTTCATAATGAAGGTGTTTAACATTTTGAAATGTTGAAATGTAGCTTGCATATACCAATGCATTTGCTAATTCAACAATGCCATTATAACATGCACCTTCAAGTCTTTCAAGAGCTCTTTTTAGTACGACTTGTGTTTAACAGTATTGCACAGGAGCATTGTAAATTCAGCGCTGTACCAGGTGTGCTATTGAGCAAGTTTACCACACCAGAGAAGCTTTATATAGTCATATACTGTATATGAACCTGCAAATGGTAAAGGTTGTTTTGAGGGCATGCCATACTTATTTGATAAGGAAACCATATAAAATTATTAATTAATAATCTGCTCCATTAATCATAATTTGAGCAAAAATTGACTAAAAGTTGTTGGTGTTTTGCTGCCACTCCTGTCGATTTTAGCTGAAAACTGTAGTGAATTCAATGTTTTTTGATCCCCTTTTGGTAATTAAAGGCGTTCCTATTTCGACAGGATTAGTCTTCTCAGAGGTTGTTTGAAAAACAGTGGGTAGTTTATTCTAACTAATGCCTTTCATCTGGCAGTTTGTGGCATCTTTTTGAAGTACAAAGACATGAAAAAAATACTACATTTTCAACAAAAAACCTGTGTTGACTTTTCTCCAGGTGACTTTTGGTTATCGTCTACATTTATTTGTTGTTATGATGAAAATTCAATTGACAACTGACCACAAAGGTCTTTTCCAAAGTTCATTCAAATTATAATGCAGATCCATCATACTAATGTTTTGCATAATTTACCGATATCACACTGTTTAAGGAGAGTGAAACTAATTAGCGTCGTACTAGCGCTGCTTTTCATGCTGCTTTTCAAGTTTATTAAGGAAATTAATACTGGCACTAAAATATTTCCAGTTAATAATGCCACATAACCTGCAGTGCAAAAAATTACCTCTTAGTCAGAAACGTAAGTTCCCTGAATACAAATTTTCCATAATCCTGCTTTAGTTCATGCTATAAATAGTCATTCAGGAAAGTCTTTTGGACATTATTGTGCTAAATAATGTTCACCAGTATTTTTGCAGCCTACAAATTATATAACATTCTGCCAAATACAACATTCACTGTGACAGATGCTTGTGTTGTGCTCAGAGAAACTGTTTTTTTTTCTTTTTCTTTTTCTTACAAACCCTGTTACAATGTGCCACATTTCATAAACGGACAAATAAAACTTCAAATGCAGACAGAATTGAATTTGCTTTGAGCCTTTTTGTTTTATTTCTAATTAAATTATTATCCACGCACTTCCGTTTAAGTTTGAGTCTGAAAAAAAAATAAAAAATAAAAAATATATTTTAGAAACAAAAGCTACCTTCATTTGATTAAAAAAACAGGAATAAAATAAAGAAATTAATAATAATAATAATATTAATTATAATAATGTAATTGTAAATTGTAATATATTATTGAAATATTTACTATACATAAATACACATATAGTATATTTTGTAGTATACATTTTATGTGTTACAAGCCGCGCCTCTGTGGCTCGTTCCGAACGGCATCAGCGGGAACCTTCTCCCGAGTATTAGTTCCACCCGGACGGTTTTCTCTGTAACACCCCTCCCGGAACTATGATTCGCTACAGGTGTTAATCATTACATTTTCCCTATT
>JAUMHG010000033.1:15822772-15833034 GCA_032359395.1 Enteromius anoplus
TGTTTATTTTTTAATGATATATTAAAATATAATGTCAAAATTAAATGCTAAAACTACTTTTACACACACACACACACACACACACAGGTGGACACACGGTAGCGTTTAATGCAATTATATATACAGTACACAACTTTATAGCATTTGGGATGCATCACAGATTGTTAAGATTAATCATCTTAATATTTCTGTATCTATATGACACCATGATGCCGTTGGTTTCGCACACACACATGCCTCGATCACTTCATTCCCCATCCCTCCTGAACACACAGTCGTCTGCGTGGTGTTGCTGCCGGCGCATCCTTCAGTTCACAAATGCTGTTTTATTAAGACAGAGGCTGCGAGAGAGTTCACGCCGCTGGCTGAAGCTGCTCCGTTCTGTCGACTCTGGCGTGTGTTTTCAGTCTAGCAGGATGTCCGGTACTGTCTGTTCAAATCACATATAGTCAATGATACGTGCCTTAACATCTATCGCAATTGACTTTTCCTGCTTTGCCAAACTGATTTCCAAGCAAATTGAGTTTCATATGCTGGAAGGTTTTGTGAAGCATCTGACTTCTGTTATTTTTATTTATTTATTTTTTAACATAGGTAGTACTGTAGTTGTATCGCATTATAACCAGGGGTGCTAATTATCTTTGTAGAAGTTGAGAGCAAGGGCTGGACATAATGAAAAATAATAAATGATTTTTCTCCAGAGCCATCATTGAGACTGTGTGAAAACAGCTGCCTTCAAACTATTCTTTATGGGGTGGCAATTGTCCTGCAATCCAGCAAGGTCAAGTACTGGCCTGTGGCAAGAAAACGAAGCCGTTCAATTTAGTTTTTTTTTTTGTGCCCATGTCAGTTTTTTAGTCACTTATCTTTGTATTGGGGTTAACACAGATTATCTATTTAATGCCAAATTGATACTATATTTATCATATGCAAGTTCTGCTGTCTGAGAATGTGACTTGTTTAATGTTATTTGTCTTTATCTTGAGCCTTGATTAGGAACAGGCAAACTAAATGGTTTTACGAGAGTCATTGATTTGCCCTAAGCAGACAATGATGATGCATTGTTTAGAGATTGAAAAGATTTCCAATGCACACTCACAACAATCCACAAATTTAGATTTCCCAGGAGCTTATCCTCATTTAAATCTTAATTTTTATTTATTTATTTATTTTATACTCAATAAACACTGTTTACTGCATTACCACTGCATTACCAACATCTTTTGTTTATACACTACCAGTATGTACAGTATATATAACAATAATATTGTGAAATATCGTTATACTGTATTAATATAACACTTTTCTACTTTAACATACTTTAAAATATAATTTATTCATGTGATTAAAGCTGAATCTTCAGCACAATTACTTCAGTCTTCAGTGTCACATGATGCTTCAGAAATCATTTATTAACAATGTTGGAAACAGTGCTGTTTTAATTATTTATTTTTCTTTTATTTTTTTTTAATAAAACATTTATTTTTTTTATTTTTTACACACACACACACACACACACACACACATGGCTGTGCAGACATCTAGTGACTACAGTTTAGTATGAAATATTAATATTAGTAAAAGTTTAATGAGAAGTGCAGATAAACAAAATAAATGGTTTCTCTTCCTTATGGAATTGGAAGTACAGTATATACAGTGTATACAATCTGCCACTGATAAAACCAGACAAAAAACTTGCAGGTTTTGTTGCTTTCACTGTTCAGTAGTATTCTGAAAGCAATGACATGCCTCTTACAATTCCTCACAGTTCAACCAATGTGTTCCAGTCTTTCTTTACCGTGCGTTGGTGGTCTAACATTTCACCCATGTTCAGCCAACATTCATTTCCCACAAGGGACCATTTTATTCAGGGGCATTAAAAAATCATGCTAGTGCTTTTCACAGGAGAAGTCGTTTGCAAAATGAAGCACAGCTAAAACTGAGGAGGGAATTCACTTTTTCTATGCGCTTTCTGAGTTGTTTTAGTGCTTGGTTCACTAAAGATTCAGTAGGTGCAACTACAGGAAGCGATTTTTTTTGTATGTAATAGTTTATGTATTAAATAACTTGATATCCCAATGAAAAGTCCCATGTTATAGAACTGATATTTCAAATTCTAGGTTCTAATTGGATAAGCTTTGTTTTTGTGAAATATTACTAAATGTAATTTAGAAGTGTGGCCAGTTAGAACATGAACAATCATAAACGACTGCATTGTACTTATTTTTTTTTCCCCCTGTTTCAATACATATAATTTCAGTAAATTTCAATCCATTATGAACACATAAAAACTGTGTGTCTGATTTCTGTGTTGTTTTGTGCTGTGCAAAATCAAATGCAGTGAGCACATGCGACTACATTGTACTGTATGTCTGAATATTTTTCTTTTTATTATAGTGGAAGTGTATCATTGTAAAGCAAACATAACAAAAGCAAAAGAGACACAAACACATTTTAGCTTGTTCGTACATGTCTTTGAGCTATTTTGTGTTAAGGTAAGTGCTGTACCAGGTGGGCTACCGAGCAAGTTTACTATCTCAGACATGTCAAACACTACATATGGAGCAAGTTATAAGATGCAAATGTGTAAACGTTTTAGTTTACAAACCATGCATTACAGTAAAAGTGTTTTGAGTTCACAACAGTACAGTGAAAGGAAGTGTGCAAAAATAATTCTAGACCTTAAATGGTCTGTTCTTATTATATGTAATTATAATTTGTGTGAAAAAGAGTGAAATTCTGTGCTTTACAGCCTCTAGTGTTTATTTCACTTGGAATCTGCAGTTAAATATGTTTAGGTTCATTTTTGCAGTTTTGCAGAAATGGAGGCAGAGTCATAGATTTTAAGTGATCCTGGGCAGCGAATTCCCCCCTGGTTAGCTTGACTTTAGTGTCAGATTCCCTCCTGAATCCCTCCTTCACGTCTATATATGCAGCAGAAGTCAGTTCTCAGCTGTAGTTCGGTTGGGCGGTCAAAGCCACTCAATCTCCCTACTACACGCAATTAGCTTTGTGGTTGAATCGCCTGGGGCTTTACCCAGTTCAAGCTGAGCTTCCCAATACAACTGTAAATGAAAGCTCACATCCAGAGGCAAACCTTCTGCAGAAATCTAGCCTACTTTGTGATTACCACAAGACTGGGACTTTTATTTTGTGTATCTTTGATGAGCTGTTTGCCCTCCAAAGTCGATTCCCCAGGTCAGGTGTTTGGTTTTAAATTTAGCCGAGGTATGTCTCTCTCCTTCAGACTCTTCTTCAAACAGAATGAGACCACAGCGAGTATCATGGGATATTGCATTATGATCACATCATTCTTTTGTACAGAAGCATCACATGCTGCTTGTATCCGTCAAGGACGCTCTAAAGCAGTGGTTCTCTGCCAGTCTGTCCTGATGGAGTCACAGACAGCAAAAGACAACAAAACAAAACATTGTTTGATGCAAGTAATGAACTGTAACTAATATAGTTATCTGTAGTTAAAACAGGAAGGACATAACACTTCCCATATCTCTGTTGTTAATATCACAGGCCAGACATCCAATCGAATCAGATTTGGCTGCAAATTCATCAATCACTCGGTAGAAGCTCAGATTAGGTTGATAGTGCTGCATGATATGGGAAATAAAATGAGATATGCGATAAACTTGTGGCAATATGTGGTGTGATAAGCCTAAGATTAATGTGTTAAATCAATTTGAATTATTTTCAAGTACAGTAGATATAAAGCTATAGGATATGTGCACCATTGTACCACAATGTGTTTTTTAAAGGGGTCATCCGGTGCCACATGCACTTTTAAAAGCTGTTTTGACTGAAATGTGTTTTGGGAGTGTGTGTACACAACCACCTTACAATGATACAAATACACAGGTAGTTTTCTTTTAATTTAATAAAAATAAGTTGCCCCTTCTGAATTTAAGCCATTTTTAAAAGCATGTCGATGTGGCGTCACACAGACAGAGGCCACTCCCACAATAGATGATTGACAGCAGAGTGTCACACAGACTGAACTGGTGTCTTACCTCAGACCCGCCCTGAGTGAGCCGTCATCAGACTGAGATGCAGAGACAAGCATGACTCCTAAGAGATTGAGGTGTTTTGTTGTTAAATGTATTAATGAACATAGCAGCAGGGGCTTAGGGGTCCTTCACATGCAGCGCGTTTTGCGCGCGCAAGCTCTTCATTTTTTCAACAGAGCTGCACGGTTTAAAATCCAAAGCAGAAATGATTTTCAAAGCAGAATGATCTGACAGCGCTTTCTTGGTTGCCAAGTAACAGCAGACGCTACAGGCGCGCAAGCGTGAAGCGCTTTGAAATTGGTGAAGGAAGCAACGTGCTTTTTGAACGTACCCTTATGTTAAATTTTAATGCTAAAGTATCGTTGACGCCAATACAAACATTATTTTAGTGTGTTAGAGCAGAAAGATGCAGCTCTGGTTGAACAGCTGGATGTTGGGTTGAAATGGCTAAGGGAAATACCTAACGTGACCTGAATGCTGCGGGTGATAGTTTGCAATGTGTGAGTTTCTGGTTCTCTTTTGTTTGGGGGTGGGAGGAGCAGACGCGGGTTCCCTGTCCCGTCGTTGGCGCTGCCTTGTTGAGTGTAGGACTGAAAACATTATATTTTACACAGTTTATTCTCTTTTTTTTTTTTTCTAAATTGTTTGGTCCGTATGCATATCTAACTGAAAGCCTCGTATTTTTAGCTGCATTAGTTGTTTGCATAATTTTGAGAGTAGTAGCGTAATGTGGTACAACAGTGTGTTTGTAGTTGTGTGTCAGCTAGGATTTGCATGTTTAACTTTGCAATGTAAAAGTAGTGACCTATGCAGCCGAGGTCATTGCCTCTCATTGTATCATTAATAAACAACACACATAAGTCATACAATGAACTCTGGCAAAAGACCTTACAATCACATTGCACATTAATAGTACTCACAATCCCCTGAAAAAAACTATTGTGACTTCTCCAAATATCATGTTTTCCTCTGCACCACTCTGGTGTCTGCTAGAAATTGTTAGCACGCCTTGGGAAAGTAGCCAAATCTCATCATATGGAGTAAGTTGAAGTGCCACATCAAAACAACCACCACATACCATTCTTAATGAGAAAACCACTAAATGGAGCAGTCACATGACCTCTGATGGTTGGCTTGTGCCAACACCACTTCCGCTCACTTTCTTTCTTTCTTTCTTTCTTTCTTTCTGAGACACAAAAGGATCAATTTTGAACAGCTCAGCTGGTTGTTTTTTCATGCAATCATTTTCCATGGGGACTGAGGCTTTTAGGCTTAGAAAAATATTAAAAAGCACCATACCAATGTAATAAAATGTCCCTATGGTTTTTGCCCTACATTTCTGAATTGCTAGCTTTATGTTAGGAACAGACTGACATTTGAGTTATTCAACGTTTATTTTCACTCTCACTGAGCTTTTAACAATTGGGTAATGTGAGCCAGTGCGTTAAATTCAGGGTCTGGATTAGTTTGATTATCGCATAAACTAATAATCCAGACCAATATGCGACTTAACAATATTTTATTAAGTTCCTGAAGGCAAATTATAACCAAAAAATATCTAAATCGATTTTATTTGCTTTTCGTGGATGGTCAGTGCGTTCACTGTTGGCATATGACCATGTCTACGTTGAGGACCCGACTCTCATTCGTGAGACGGCTCCCAGCACGTCCTTCCCGTGGGAAGTTGTTTGACAGTATCAAGTTCACGGCTTCCGCGGCGAGTTGCCTGGGGGACCTCCAGATGACCATTCAGACAGCCGCGCGGACTTCTGATGCACCGCGTAGCCCCGTGGTCCTCCCGAAGGAGACCACTCCCCCTGTAACAGGGCCCAGTATGTCCTTCGGGGTGCCCTGAGAGGTCGAGAGAGCAGGTAGCCCAGCTAATATGGATCATCGGCGGGGTCCAAGAAAATCTCTTCGCCTGCGCCGAGTCTGCCCATTGCCTGTTGTTTTCCCTTCACGAGTCCAAAAAATAGCTTGGCAGGGTCGCAATCGCACTAAGCTGGCCTCCGGGGCTTTAAGTACACCTTTCTTCCTCAGCGAGCCTCCTTGCACAGTCTCTTTGAGAAGCGTGAAAGTTCAGGGATGACGAGGAACAAGCCCTGCTGGTAGCAGTACGCTCCTTATGGCAGAGAGGCACCCGCATCTCATGGACGCGCCAGACTTCTCCGGCCTTAATGCTGTATTCAGTGCGCTAGCCTCTAGTGAGAGGGTAGGGATCTGCAAACTGTCTCTGCCAACGTTGAGTGCCTAAAAGCTGGAGGCTAATACCCGGCCAGCTTGTGCCCAGGGTTCGTACTACGCCTTTTTGCAATTAGTTAGTGAACATGCAAGCTCGGCCCCGGGCTCATGGCTCCTCTCTAGCAGATATACTGTATGTAGGGCTGTGGGCTGGGCGTCACCATCACCTTCGCCAGTTTTTACGACCTCTGCGTAGAGGGCGTGTCTTCTCATGTCTTTAAATCGGAGAGCAGGTGACTGAGAGGGCTGGCTGGTGCCAGCTTGCTGCGCCACTCCCACGGCATCCGTGCGCTATTTTTCTCAGTTCCCTTGATTGCCTGAAACTGAGTCCTCCCTGCCCCGCAGTTCGGACCTAGATGGAGTAGATCCAGCTGTGCTTCCTCTGGGTCTCCTTCGCCAAGTACGTGTGGAAAATAATCTTTTCTATATATATATTGCACAGTCAGCCACAATTATATCCATAATCTCATCGATATATTGCATTTCCTTCATTTCCACATGCAAGAACCATGTGTTAAAGTCATGTGCTCCGTTCCCCCGACCCTGCTTTGGTACAACTGGCAACCCTGTCGGGGCCCTAATCCGGCCCCCAGGGTGTCGGGGGAGGTTACGTGCAGATCCTCTGCTGACAAACTTGAAAAGTATCTCGCCAGTTGGCAGGGGGTCTCCGCGTAACGCAGTCTTAAAGTTGTGGCCTGTTCCATGGGTGTTCCCATATGTAACATCGAAGTGATTCGACACGTTCCTGCCATGACTCTTCATCGAAAACCTGCATGTGGACTCCGCTCATGCCCTCTTACACTCAAGCAGTGATGAGGTGCACCTGAGCGCAATCAAGTGCACGGCAATATTCATTGGCTTTTTGTGTAAAGCTCAAAGGCAATTGGTCTCTCTGGCGAGTTCCCATATGTAACAACTCCGTTCCCTCCTTCAGGGAACGTAGGTTACGCTCGTAACCTAGACGTTCTGTGAACTGAATCTGCTAATTCATTATAAAATGCAATTATCTTATATATTTATTTATTTACTTAAAGGCTTAGTCTTTACTGACCATCAAAATTAATACAATGACGGTAAATGATGACAATTTTGTTTTTTACTTTTGACTGAAGTTTATGGTGCAGTTTGTCAAACCTGAAAGAAAGAAAAAAGAAAAAAAGAAAAGAAAAAAATACCCCACCATGTTTCTGAAAGCAATTTCAGGTGCCATTATGCTAATTATCTCAGGTAATTAACCTGAATCATCTCCTAAAATGAATGTCAACTCAAAATCTGACGCATTATGACCATATTGCAGTGATTACACAGAATCCTGTGAAGTGAAAGCAAGTCAATGAAATTATTTTGGGAATGTTTATAGTAAATGTGGCTTCCAGCTGGTGCTGAATAACTACACATTTGAGACTTTGCAGCAGAACAGATGCTACAGTCAGAAAGACAAGACACTCACAGGTTGATTTAGTTGCAGTGAATTGTGTGAGTTGTCTGTGCCAGGCAGCATGGAGTGTGCAAGCTGTTGTGTCAGATAGTTTTAGTCGTATTTAAATTACAACCTGCTCTTGTTCAAAGTGTTGGTACTTGACATAACCACAATGGGCGATATATTCTCATAAACGAGCCACGGCCATATTTATGTTCCACCATTTATGTTTCATGTACGTGTATATTTGTAAATCTCGCAAAACCTTTAAAAACCATATTTCAAGTCATATTTCAACTTTAAATAATATAAACAGATGTAAGCTGTTTTGTATACTGTTATAGATTTAAAGGCTAAGTTTCCATTTGTTGACAATGTGTAACATTGTGTCATTGTGATACTTGTCATTGACTAATGATGACAAAAAATATATATTTTAATTAATCAAAATAATTATTATAGCATTTAATAATCTTAATGAATTAGCAATTAAAAATAAAAATAAGAATAATATGTGTTATTTTTATTATAGAAACACTGCATTTCTGTGGTTAAGCACAGCATTTTAATAAAAAATTAAAAAATATTATTATAAACTGCATTTCTGTGGTTAAGCATATGAACATTCAAATAAAGGAAAACAGACTGTAAATAATTCTGGGTAGTTGAGAAGCTCAACTACCCAGATGTGGCTGGGTTAAAATACCACATCAACTCATTCCCCTCTTTATGGGAAGATGTCTAAATTGAGCACGATCACATAATTTGGAATTATTTGCAAACAATCCAAGAGCAACATTAGCATATCGTTAGTTTGCAGAAAATGCTGTGCTGCTGAGATTATGTTTAAGATGCAAATAAAATACTGAATTTTAAAAAGCCAGCTGGCACACGCTCAGGCCTTAAATTGCCTGTGTAGGTATGCATGCACACATTTTGTGTTTGGTTGCAATACATAAATTGCACACGTACAGCGTTATTTAACGACATTTGCTAAGGCAAGCATCACTTATTGCTCACATTGGCTGTTATTTTTTTTTAAAAACACATTCTTGGTCTTAGGCTGTGAGTTAGACCTCAAACTGTGCGGCCTTTTGTGTTGAAATGGGCAAGAAAACATGCAGCGAAAGCCCATATACAGTAGTTGTATAAGAGAGGCATATTTAATAATAGCATATTTTGCACATGCACTGTCTGCATGGGGGTGTTTTGATTATAATGCACTATTAATGTCATCTGTAATTAAAAGAGTTATACCTACAATAATATGCATACAATTAAACGTAAAAAAAAGCACCATTTTGATTAATTCAGCTTCATATTCTTCAAAGTAGATTATATTAAAGCATCAAAGGCAGCAGAACTGGACTGACAGGATGAGGTTGATATTGTGTGACAAATGAATGCCATGTGTGACACAGTTTGTTTGGGGATGTGAGACAAAATAGGACTCCAGTACGTCTGCAGTTGGTGGGAAACATTGAAAAGAATTCATGTAGCATCATATCACAATTACTAGAAAACTATGAGAAACGCCATTTATGCCCTTTCAAGTCACCTCAAATACTATCATTACTCATAATTACATCCGTTTATGTATGTACACTCTCACGGATGACCAAACACCTCCGCAGAGATACAATTATCAGAAAACTGCCGTAACAGCAATGCTAACAAGCTGAGACATAGTCAGAAATAATGGGATTCTGCTGTGTTTAATGCTTTTATACTGGACATGACCTCTTGCTTTCTCACTGATGGTAAATCTGGGTCTTCTCATCCTACCAAAAATCAGCTGTCCGTTCCCATACTGCAGCCAGTCATGCTTGAGAACCCCAGGCTGTGAACTGCTCTGGAATGAAATGACTCTGCATGATCATATCTGCACTTGCAATATGATACTGAAATACAAACATCTTAAAAAGAATCCTGCATAACGATGGAAGACTCCAATGTGGAGTTTTAAAAATATGAGCAGCTGAAACAGAATCGTAATAATGTCCTGCAGTTTGATGTCATTTACTTTATCTTAAAAAAGCTATTTTGGAGTGATCTATAATTGTTGACCCATGTAGTTACCATTACCTCATGTTCATGAGAGATCAAAAAAGCCAAAAGAAAAAAAAATGGCATTAATGCTTCAATGTCTTAATTAATTTAGACTTCTTTTTTACATGATTTGTTTGTTCATATCTATCTATCTGTATGCAGTAACATGATAAAAGACTATTAGAGTAAGCAATTAAAAGGCTAAAACGAATGTCAGCAATAGAAAGTTTGCTGAAGAGACATTCTTTTTACATTGTTCTTTTTTCTTTTTCTTTTTGCAAATCTAATAATTTGCTGTACATTGTTTTTTTAATTATTATTATTAATGCTTGGCGAGCATTGAGGCGTCGAGCAGTCCGCAAGTACTCCTCCAAGGCAGCTTTCATTGCTAGCAATTCCCTGTCTCCCACGTCGTGGTTGCATTCTGCAGAGTTGAGCTTTCGGGAGTAGTAAGCGCAAGGATACAGTTTGGCCGGATCTCCGTGGCGTTGGGACAGTACGGCTCCTATGCCTGTGTTGGAGGCGTCTACCTC
>JAUMHG010000033.1:15870510-15887346 GCA_032359395.1 Enteromius anoplus
GTGTTTATCGTGCTAATTAAATATGTTGAAACGTTACAACGACTCTCTCCATGATCCTTCTTCGACCGCACGTTACATCTCCATGTTACAATAATGATAGAAGTAAGGTTGTACACCGTTTTAAAGCAAAACATTACTAAAATATTTGTGTCCCCTTCCAAAATTGCTCGTAAGAAATATTACACTTATTGTCCCCCCCTACTGTTGAATGAAATTTACACCCATGTGCGTTCCCTAACAGCTGCCATCCATCTCTGAAAACAATGGCCGTATATTTCAACTGCTCACTCTGAGGTTCAAGTAATTTATGACAGTCAGTATATGGAAATGAATAAATTCAGTGGCTTCTCCTATATTCTCAGTGATATTTAGTGCTATACTTTACCAGTAAGTGACTATTTTGTTCTTCTTGAATCGTTGGATGGAAACTTTATTCCAATCTGTTTTGCACATAAGCATAGCTACTTTGACAAAGATAAAAATGCCGATGTTAACCAAATATGTATCTCGCCATTAACAAACCATTAACAATGACTCTATGACTTGAACCTCAATAAACTCCTCCTTGTTTGTTAATAGTTAGTATAGGTACATTAGTTGTTAAGGTTAGGTATTGGGTAGTATTTGGGATGTTGAATATTGTCATGCTATTTTTTTAGGCTTTAATATTTTTTTTAGCCACTTTCATGTGATTCTCTCTCAAAACTGTATAACTAGCTGCCTTTATTTTCACCCGCAACATTCTTCAGCGGTTAACAATGTCTGTCTTTTTGTGTATACCTCCAGCACTGGATGGTCATGTGATTGCTTCCGGTTGAAAAGCGGCGCCTCGTTGATCATTCGATCCCTTTTGTTGTTGTAGGAGTGAATGGAGGGTCTGACAACAATATGGAGAGAGTGCAGGATACCTTACACTGGAATGGGGGCCCGGCCTTTAAAATTGGAGAAGGGGGACTCTTACTGACAAGAATAGAGAGGGAATGAAAGCAGTGTTGGATAATTGAGAGGGAGGTCATGGAGAGTGGATATATTGTACGCATCAGACAACAACCCAAACTCCAAGAAAAGTCTGTGTATATAGGTCATTATGTACACTGGAATTGTTTTATTTTTTACTTGAAATTTCGCATTTAATTCAGTGTGTTACTTGCTGTTTCTTTGTATTAATTCTTAATATTACGCTTTCCACATTGATTTTTTATACCAGTATTTCAAAGTATGCATTGCATTGTTTTTTGTTTTAGGATTGAAAAAAAAAAAAAAAAATGAATATTTAAAATAATTATCAATTACAGTAATTTTCCATTTTCTATAGATTTTAGAGTGCAAAAAAAAACAAAACTAAATGATGATTACATTTGTGTACATTTACACCTTTTTTTACAATTTAACACATTACTTTAGTTTGTGTATATATATATATAAAATATTACAAGTAACACAATTCGTCGATTGTGACTACTTATGGTCAAGAAACAAGGGGATGCTACAATAATGTGCTGTACACTTCTAGAGGGCACATAAGGCTTTTAGAGCAATGTAGTCTGAGAAATTCACCTCGTCATCAATCACAGTTTTATGCATTTTTTGAAGGACTTCTAGTTTATGCAGTGGTAGAGTTGAGTATCATCAGCATAGCAGGCATTTGAAAAGTCTTTCTGAAGTGTTTCTGAATGACAGAACCTAATGATATCATGTAGACAAAAAAGAGAAGTGGTCCAAGAACTAATCCCTGAGGTTCCTCGGTGGCTAAATGTTGTGACTTGGGCACCTCACCTCTCCAAGACTCAAATCACTGGAGTTCAGTTTCTGAGATACCCTTTGCCAATAAGATTGATGGGGGTATCTGGTGGTTAACCATGTCAAAAGCAGCGGACAGATCCAGCAATGAGAGTAGTGAAAGATTTGGAAGCCACTCTTGCCAGTATTAGGGCTTCAACAACTGAGTGCATGGTAGTCTCGGTTGAACATCCACCTCTGTAACCATACTGCTTCTTGTCCAGGAGGTTTTTATAACAAAAATAAACATCTGCAAAAACGCATCTCATTTTTTTGATTGTCATATGTTGGGGATTTTTTTTAATCAGCAAATATTATTGTATGCAAATTGATTCTATTTGTTCATTTGCATAATGTTTTAAGCTAACAAAAGCCCTAAATTTGTCATTTCTCCTGTGGAAACATCTTAAGTTAACTCTTTATACGAAACAAACCGAGGAGGAAATTTCCTCTGGGAACTGTCAGTGAAAAACTGCAAAAATGTTTACACATTCTCAAGATCCCTCTCTCAATCACTTCCTTTTCCCCTTGTCTTGCTTGCGTGTTTTTTCTCCGCTCCTCTTTTGTCGGTGGCATAATACATTCTGCAGCTCGTAAACTTGAATGTGAATGTCACGTCTCTGTGCACTTTGATCAGAAGCGGGCATTGTTTGGTGGCGAGACGCAGACTGCTGATAGCTCTTACGCTGGAAAAATGAGCCGCAAGCCCCCCTCAAACACACAACACTGAGCTCCTTTGTGTCTGCCGTAGCATTTGAGGGAGAAATGACTTCTCCCAGAACGCCTGCTCTCTTGACACTCACGGGCGAAAATGTCCATCTAGACCGGGGGGCCAGGAGTCAACTATCCCTCTCACCATCTCCCTTATGTCTCCCACGCAGAAGCAGCCGAAATATCTATACATTCATGTAGGGATGGGAAAAGATCGCAGAGAACGATTAGGCTTTCCTCAGCTGTGAATGGCCTTCGTATCTCTTTCCCGTTCTCCTCAAGAATGCCTAATAATAAGAGTCATACAACACAGGGCCTATCTCATCACCGGCCAATGAAATTAATAAATGGAGGTTTTTGATGCGTCCCGATAGAGTTCCAGTGTTTTACTGTGACAACAGCCCCCTAATTATTTTCTCCTCACTGTGTACAGTGGCCATCAAAAGAAAACTTTTGAGAAAACGGATGTTTCTCTGCTCATTATGAGTTTTCCTTCTCTGCAGTTTCCTTTCTTTTTTTTTTTTATCTTTTATGCATCCTAACTTTAGAAAAGCATATCGTATCTGATTAGTTGGATTGAAACACAAAGCGGGTGAAGTATTATTGTTGAAAGTGTGCTTGGCAAGTTCATAGTTATATTCTCACGGACGCAGCTTAATTTTTACGGTCCAGGCTTGAGCCAGAATAGGTTTGAGAGAATATTAATTTATGGTTGCTTAGTTATATTTTTACGAAAAAAGAAAAAAAAAATTATATAAATGAACATTATTTTAAGGAATACCTTTGAGAAAAGTATGACTTGCCTTTAAATGTTTTCAACATTTGCTGCTCAAGAAACATTTCTGATTGTTATGAACATTGAAAATAGTAGTGCTGCTTCATATGTGACCCTGGACAACAAAACCGTAAGTCGTAAGTGTTAATTTTCCGAAATTAAGATTTATGCATGATCTGAAAGCTGAATAAATAAGATTCCCATTGATGTATGAATTTGATGGATAGAGCCATATTTGACCGAGATACAACTGTATGAAAATCTAGAATCTGAGGGAACAGAAAAATCTTAAATGCTGAGAACATCACATTTAAAGTTGTCCAAATGAAGAATTACTAATCAAAAATTAAGTTTTAATATATTTTCAGTAAGAAATTGACTAAATAGAAAGATATAGAATAGAATATAGAAGAAATTGATCTTTACTTACTATCCTAAGGATTTTTCAAAATCAATCATTTTGGCCCATACAATCTATTGCTACCAATATACCCCAGCGACTTAAGACTGGATTTGTGGTCCAGGGTCACATACAGTATATGTTTATCTTAGGATTCATAGATGATAGAATTTTGTTTAAAATAAGAATATAAAGGTCAAAAGAAAAGCAATTATTTTGTCACATAACATTTTTGTAAAACTGTGAAAGTTTTGCCGTCACCTTTACTACAGTATGTGAATTGTGCAGCCAGGAGTCTGTGTACATCTCTAACCCGCAGTATGAGCAACCGCAGTATTAGTGATTCATGCCCTAAAGAAAGAGTGGTTTGTAAACCTATATCTAGCTAGCTTAGTTTCACCCTGTTCTTTTCAAACAAAGGAGATATTTTTTTAGAAAGCTCCTCAAGCCTAAAGGTGAAATCGAATGTTATCTGGACGGGCCAAAGCTGTGGTCAGTGCAGCGCTGATGATTCAGGCACTGACCCAGAACACTAGATTTGTAGTAACTGGTAAAAATCTGGTTTCTTTTCAACTTTGAGGACAAAGATCAGTTTGGACCGAGTTACTACATGTCACCAGGGACCAGCATTGTCCGTTTCCTTCACACACCCTCCGCGACCCCTTTAAAAACCAATTGTTTGTTGCGGGATGAAATTGCCTCGGGAAAATATTTTGGTGCATTCCGCAGTGCGGCAAAACTGCTTAATTGCTGTAATTAGCTTTCGTGTTTACCTCCACAGCTAGTGCTGACTTGAACTTTTTAATGGAGAGCTTTAACAATGTCAACTGCATCACTGTGTACAAGATTGTAACTAGGCTTGTTTTGTTACTAGTGGCACACCTGCTCGCTTTATTATGGTAATTCATGTGTCGGGAGGGAGGATTTCACCAAGGTCTGCATACTTTATCTCAGTTCTTTTGTGTGGCGTTTTTTTGCAGAAAAAGAATATGCAATTAAGAAACATGACAAACAGGGTGGGTTCAATTTAAAGTGTTTAGTCCTATTGTTATGATTTGAAAGCAGTTTGGTCTTTTGCCAGGCATTTAATGTTTTCGATTGTGCTATAACTTTCATGCTTTTACATATTTTTGAAAAAAAAAAAAAAATTACAAGCTTTTGTCTGCTCTCAAGGCATGTTGTCACTCTTCATGAGCCAAGTTGTCACAGTGGGAACCTATATATTTAAAAAAATGTAATGGCTTTTCAGCCGACTTTAGACAGCATAATCCAGTGGGTATAAGTTGAAATGTACTAAACTCTGGAAAATTATGCCTGATATTGCTTGTGAATGTCATGTGGAATTGAGCTGCAATATTTGCATTATTAGAGCTCAACACTGATACTTGACACTTTATATAATACTTACCCTGTTGCTCCCAGAAATATTGCTAGATTTAGCATGTATGTGTGTCAAATCACAATAGTTTTACTACCGCATTGACAACTGCTGTCTTTATTGCTTTTTGAAAATTGCACAAAAGAAGCATGCAATTGTAGGAGTTGTACTTTATTATTATTTTTATTATTGTGGAGACTCACTTGTTTCAAACTAAGTTTGTTACAGCTGTTTGAGTTAAGTCTCTTTAGTGGCACTTATTTTCAATTTGTAGATCCACTAAAACAAAAAAATGGAATAAAATGTTAAATGAGTAGTGCATAACAATATGGCTTATAAAGGTTTTACCTAAAATACTGTTTTAATGAGAACTTATGAGTCCTTCAGGCAAATGTTGTACCTCATTATAAAAATGTATTTTTTTTTTTTTTTTTGTGAAATCTTCACTCTCTATTTCAAATGAGATAGCAGGGCTGATTGATTTTTAATATCTAAAATTTAACCGCTAGTTTCTAGGCAACCATACATCCCATCCAAACCATAATTACTTAAAACACAATTAGTTACAGATTATTCATGCATGCAAAGTTCGGTGAGTTTTCACCAAAGGGATTAAAAAGTTTTAGCAGTTTTACATGCAAAAGGGTGCAATTTGCATCTTCTTTTTCATAAATGATAACAATTTAGAGAGAGAGAAAAAAAAAAAAACATTTATTTTGATGCATATATGCAGCTTATAAGCAATTTTCTTTTTTTATTATAGATTTAAATTCAATTTTCAATGTATTTTCTAAAGTAATTTTACTACTTTTGTTTGTTTGTTAATTGTACAAAAAAAAAAAAAAAAAAAAAAATTGCTAGAGAAAGCAAATGTTTGAGTGATCTGGAATTTGGACTCGTCTTTGTGACAACTAGCCCTGGTCTCTCCTGTATACAATTTACTGTGTCTCATACTTCTTCTGCTGCGTAAAACTTTTCAACTGTTTTAGACGATGTTCATAAGAGGTAAATCTAGCTGAGTTTTGTTTAGACCTGACAAAGCACTCAAGACTGCAGTGACTGCTCACATTCATTAATGTGAATGGTAAAACAGTTCTTTGTGTCTGTATGTGGGAGTTTGTCTCTTTGAATGTAAATGTAAGTGTATGTGTGGAGCCGGCTGAGGTAGACATGGCTATATCTTGTTATCAGCTCCAGATGTCATGCTTTGTAATCCCAACCTTGGTTTCTCTCCTCTTCCAACTTCTCTAACACATCTGCCATGGTTTCCCAGACCAGCTGAAGCTCAGCCCTCCCATTGTGAAACTGAGACAGGATTGAAGAGAAATGAAAGAAATTTGGAGTCCCGCATGCGGGAATAGGGGGGAGATTAACCTAATTCACAGAGCATGTGAAATATTAATACAGTCTCCTTTCAAACCTTCCCAATAATCTGAGCTGTGAAGAACCGTTGAAGATGCAATTTGTGCAGTTTGTTCCCTTTCAAAACAAGAGCTGTTTAAAAGCTTAGTTAGTGCCCTTGCTGTCTGTGGCCTACATAGATGTGTCTTGAAATACGGGATCTCAACAGCAAATTAGTGCACCACAATAATTCATCTATTTATCTGTCTGTCTATCTGTAAAGCTATCTGAGGCATTGCAATCCAACATAAACAGAAGAAATAAAACATCTGTCTGTCCGTCGCGCCGTCCCTTTTTCAAACAAGGATTCGTTTCATCAAAATTGATTTTATTCATTTTTTTCCCTATGTTTAACGTTGGATTGCAATGCTGTGCATCAGGAATAAAAAAGGCATTCTCAAGTAAATCTATAGCAAACAAATAAATTTTAGATCACTACTTTTGAAAATAAACTAATACTTTAATTATTTTGTAAGCATTTTTTAAATAAATAATAAAAAAAAAAAATGACAGCAAAGTTGTTTATGAAAGATTGGAGGGATTTCTTTTACACCGAAGACTAATGGCTGCTGAAAATATATACAGCATTGCATCGTTTTACTGTGCTTTATTCACAAAACTGCAGCATTGGTAAGTGCATAAAAGTCTTACAGACCCTAAACTTTTGAATGATGGTTTATATATAGTCATTTTTTATAAAGTTACCTTGTTTTTCTGTTTAAGTGCAAGTCTTTCCAAGTGGCCATGCCTGGCCAAGGAAAAAAAAAAAAAGAGAAAGGGCCCAAAATTATCGTTAAAAGCTTACAATGCATTTGTGAGGAGGAAGCCTAACAGCATGTGAGGTATATACTCTACCTTTTATGTTGCTTTCATGGTGTTTTTTTTTTTTTAGTTTGACAGACATGGTCACTGTGAACAATAATCGTATGAAAAAAGACCCAAAGGAGCCTTGTAACTGGTAAAAAATAAAATAATATAAAAAAATAAATAAATAAAACAGCAGAAAGGTTTGAAACAACATGGGATGGTGTATGGGTGATTTT
Source organism: Enteromius anoplus (assembly GCA_032359395.1). Taxonomy (NCBI): domain Eukaryota; kingdom Metazoa; phylum Chordata; class Actinopteri; order Cypriniformes; family Cyprinidae; genus Enteromius; species Enteromius anoplus. The sequence goes on from JAUMHG010000033.1 coordinate 15,877,998, forward strand.
TAGGGCTTTAAAATAAATTGTTCAATTTAAAAAAGAGAGGATAAATCAATTCTTATTTTAATTGAGCCTCAGCCATCTTAATTAAAAGACATCTTCAACAGCAGCATAAATTAATTGACTTCAATTATCAAAAAGATATGGAAAAGGGCGAACGAGTCAGTCACGCCGGGTTCATTATCAGCAGGCAATAAGCTCTGTGAACAAATGTGTGTAGCTCTGCTTCTGGTGGCTGTGACGTACTCAACGTTTATAACAGTAAATTGGTACAAGCAAAAAGCCTGTTTTGAGGCTCTTTAATCACGTGTGAATCAATTGTCTGCTGATCCATAGCTTCTAAAACAAAGGGATCGTTGGCATGTGTTCTAAAGCACCACCAGAGTAAACAATTTATACACTTACAGAAGTTATTTTCAAGAACCTGTGTTACTATTGCTTGTGCTTGAAAGCCTTTTTCAAAAACTTTAAACATAATAAACATTTAAACACAATAATAAATACAGTAGAATATATTACATTGTAATATATTAATATATATGTATATATAATTATTATATTTTTTTTTTCAACAGCCCATAATATCCCTGAAACCTTATAGCAATGTCTTAGCAACAACTCCAAACACATGAACATTATGGTTATGACTCCCAAATTAAGTTTTTCAGTTTTAATTTTTATTAGACTTTTTAACCCTGAGATAAAATATTTTGGCCAGTTTTTCAGTATTAGTTTTGGTGTAAGGCCTGCTTGTTGAACATGGAGCTCTTATCTAATCTCAATTGAGGAAAAGCAGAATGATTGGGAAAAAAATAAAATAAATTGTCATTCATCACCATGGGAGATGTGCATAGAAATGACGAATTTCCATTCCTTTCAGCCAAAATTACAGCTCACAATTCAGAGAGCGATAATAGCGTAGAGCTAATGTGTGCCAGGTTGTTATATGCAGGTGGAAATGATACTTTTACAGATTGGATGAGAGAGGCATGAAACAGTAAAAGGGAATTATTACGAGAAGTTTAAAGTAATGAGAATCTGTTACGGACCTCTCGGCATCTTGCGAGCTTCAATTTGAGGACGAACATTTACCTCATTTTAACCTCAAATATCGGCTGAATCTTTTTTCATAGAACATGAGAAATAATGAAGTAGATTATGCTTGTGGTTAGCATGGAGCGTCAGGTTCAACAGCATGTACGGTGCTGGTCTTGACACCAGAATTGCTTTACAAGTGTGACAGCTGTCATGGAAATTAGGATGGGAAAGCTGCCCGTATTTAACGACGGAAAGTAAACATCCAGCCAGATGTCATAAAGAGGTCAGGGATTAAAATATGATATGATGCATTTCGAATGGGTAATCGGCTTTACCGTTAAAAATCCATGCCATATTTGTCCATAGTCAGGATGTTAAGGGTATTAAAGGTATAGTTCAGCTAAAAAAAAATAAATAAAAATGCTGAAAATGTACCCTCAGGGCACACAAGATGTAGGTGAGTTTTTCTTCATTAGAACACCTTTAATGAAATGTAGCATTCCTTCATTAGCTCACAATAGATGTTCTGCAGTGAATGGGTGCTGTCAGAATGGTCCAAACAGCTGATCAAAAAACATCACAGTATTACACAAGTAACCCCACCCCAATCCATCAATTCTCCATCAATGTCTTTTGAAAGCAAAAGCTTAGTGTGATCAATAGTAGTAGTAGTACTCTTTATTTGTCCAGTCAATGGGGAGTTTTATGTTTGTAAGAAATAAATATATCATTAAAACATTTTTGATAAAAAAAACACACATACACACACACACACACACACAAAAAAACAAAACAAAAAAAAACATTTGCTTCTGGCTAAAGTAGCAGTCCATAATCTATAATATAACTTCATCGAGTGAAAAAGTCTCTCTTGAAGAAAAAAAAAGTGTGTGTGTGTGAACTAATAACCTTTCTAACTTTTTGAATTATTCTTTGCCTAAATCCAAACCCCAAGTGTTCACATTTAAAATTAAGAGTTGTTGCATCTGTCGCAGTCATTAAAGGACACAAGTGGCTTGGAACAAGGACATTATGTAAACAACTATATTTACAACCCTACCGTATGTCTGCATCCTGCATGTTTTTGGGGAAAACAAAGTGCACCAATCTAACAAGAAACATGTACGGACCGGCAACCTCAGTCACCAAGGAAACATTTTCAAGTGCATAATTAGTTGGGATTGACTATGGCTAACAGTTGGTTAGGTGCATCTGTACACAATTCTGAAAGCCTCGAGGTATCCTTTTTCTGCAATCCATTTGCGTTCAAACAACAGCCTTAAGTGGGTCGGCATCTCTTTTAGCAAAATGTCTGCCTGCAATCTGAGCCACACATTTACTTTGTGTGAAGCTCTGCCAATGACCAAGAAACCTGGCAGGCTGTTACAACTTCCTTTTGTCATGTGCGAGTGAATGCGTGTTTGTGCAATTATATTTTGGTCTTTGAGCAAGAGTCAGTGATTGGAGTCGGGCTGGCAGTCTTATTCAAAACTGCTACATTAATTTAGCTACATATGCAATAGTGGATGTGCAATTATACCTGCACTTCACATATGCACATATACTTATGTATATTTATACATGTATGCATCTACAGTATATTGATTGATTTAATTAAAGAAGTTTCATATGTTTATCATTTATGCATCTGTAAATATATATATATATATATATATATATATCCTCCTGAGACCCCATCTATTGACATTTTAGAATAACATTTTCTATTTGCATAATTACATAAATTGAATTTATTTCTAAAATTGCAACGCTGCATTTTTAGCAGCCAGTTCAACAAATCATTTGAAAAATCTTATGTGATTACTTTCAAAAATAGCATTTGATTAATTTATGTTTGTAACTAATTGATCCGATTAAAAGTGTTAAAGCCGTTTATTTTCAAATGCGTTTATTTAGTTTTATACATGAGATTAATTTAGTTTTAAGCTCATTCAGAGGTCATTTGAAAGGATCGGAGTATCAGTCTCATCCATTTACACTATTTATTAGTTAGTGATGGAGGACAGACCATTTTACGGGTAATTAATTTACAAATTAAGCTCCAACAGTATGTTTAACAAATATCAAGTCCTTTTCATTCCTTTTATGGTGAAATAATAAGAATAAAAACACATTTATGTGTGTGTGTGAGTAGACGTTTCTAATCATGTAATACGTGTATCAACAGTTGGTTGGTTGTATAACAATTCTCTGGAAACTGTGTTTGTCTGTGTGGGGTTATGTGGAAGACTTTGTCGTCTTGTGTAGACTGTTTAGACACGCTTGATATGGTGCAAAGGCAATGTAAACATGGTGGTCATGCCTGGTGGTCTGCGTGTCACTAATTAAGTGTTGAAGTCTGTTACCGATCACAGCCCGTATTTCACTTATGGCACATCCACAAAGCACCTTTTAAAGCGGTGGGACTGTTTTACGTGACATTGCAATTGTTTACTTATAGCAAAACAATGTTGACATGCGGGCTCTTGTTAGCTTCATCTCAAAGAAGTTTTATTTCTGCAGAACAGGCTGCGTTTATTGTAGATTAAATACATGAATAATTAACCAACGCTTTCCATAGCATCTAATCAGCGATCAAAGACCTGTGTGTGGATCATTTTATCTAGGCAGGTCACAGGTTTTATCATCATCACATGAAGCTAAGCCAGATGTTAGGCGAGCGTTCATTTTGTTAGATGCTTTGATACAGATCCAAGAATAAAAACAGTTTTTCTACAGCATTATAAATGTTTAGCCTGTAGTGCTTTCTGTGGTTTTGTTCCTAATGCACCGTAAGTTAAACTGTATTAATAGCATCTTCTCAGCAAGCACGGAACTTCTTAACAAGAATAGGGGAAGGTTACAATTGTGCATTATACATATTACAGTTTTTCTCGATTGCTTAAACACATTTTTTGAAACTATGCCTCATATTCTCAAAACAGTAAACACAAATCCATAACCTCTCACCCAATTTCCCAAACATCCTATTTTCAGGTCAAAATGAAGCTCTACACTCAAAACAATTAACTTTTACTGAAAAAAAAAAAAAGCTTTGCCCTCAGACATCAAACACAAGCACTCAAACACACACAAACACACTACAACATGGTTTTACACACTGGTGCAATTCATTCAAAACAATATTTCCCAAAAAATTATGTTGCCTATGCTTCTCCTCCTCAAAAAATGTTCACATGAACACAAACGACACAACCAATGTATACACTGTCACATTTTCATTTAAAATGTATGTACTACACAGTACAACCTTCTTCTGCCTTAGCATCCCATCTCTGGATGAGGCCAAAAATCTGGTCCACATCACATGTTATACTGGCTTTGGACAATCAGCAGGGGTAAAATCCACTCATACATGATGTCCTCGTGTCACTGTTCACAAACAAGATGCTTAGTTATGTTGTCTCTAAAACAGTACACTCTGATAGTACTACCTGATGTAAACTTTTGTAGAAAATTTGGTTACTGTAACAGTTTATGACAGTTAGATCAACTGATTTGTGTTTACCGTAATGACTTACAGTAATCAATGTATTACACTAATGACTAAATGTCACTGTGTAGATAATCAGATCAAATTCAAATATGCATAATCAGCTACATGATTGAACCAGAGCAATGGCAACTTCTTCAAAAGAATGAGAAATGTGTTATGACCTTTACAAGAGACTAGGTGATGTTGAACAAATAGTTCTGAGAATTTAATTGCTGATCTGGGAAATGCACAAAGCCTCTGAGAATAACTGTAAACTGACTTTAGTCCTTTTATCTCCATCGAAGGTTCTGATTGGTGTGTGATAAATTTTGACTCCTAGTGTTTCCACCTGGGCAATTGTGTGCTAACTGAGCTCAAGCAGTGCTAACTTAAGTTAACATTATTGAATGCTAGTGTTTTCTAAATGACCACATGGTGTAAGCACTGACAAATGTAGGGATTTGTGTGTAGAGTTTTTCACTAATAGTTCAACAAATTTGACTCATGTGTCAAAGCAGGGAATAGTGTTTATAGTTCAGGGAAACGGGTGTGCTTTTAGAAAAATAGTGTTATGGTTTTGAAATTTTAGTTTAAAAGCTTGGTTATAGTGTTTCAGCAATCGTGAAAAACTGTAATATTAATTTCTTACAAAATTATATGGAAACTACATTCTTTGAGTGCATTAGAACATGCATGTTTGTTGATTATAAATGGCAAGGAAATTATAAATGCATGGTATTTAGGACATTTTGAGATATGATATGGTATGATATGATATGATATTTATAGTCAACACAAATGCATTTATAATCATATATAATCAACGCATTTGCATACAATAGAGTTATTATTAATACAACTGTATATATTATGTTATATTATGTTATATAACATATTATAATCTATAACAGATATAGATTTAACAAACAAACAAAAAAAAAACAATATCAAACATAAAGATTTGTTTCCCCCTTTATTTCTTCAGTTAACTTTAACATCCAAAGACCATTACAGTGTGAAGATATATATATATATATATATATATATAACATCCATGTCATAATTAACCAACTGCATTTATGATTTAATATTCTTCTCGCTGTAATGATCTTTGGATGTTTTTCACTGTTTGACAACACTGAGGGAAAGAGCCAGCAGGATATTTTTTCCACATCTTGTCAGTCAAAGTTTCCCTCACAATGTGGGCTGACACCCTGAGGCTTCTCTTCGAGTCTTCAGATTCACAGCCACATTCACACATAAAATAACAATCTGGAAGAAAATGCGAGAAGGTTTCCTTGATCCAAAGAGGAAAGGTTTGGATTTTGGCGAGAGCATTCAAGCTAATCTCCTCACAGTGAATTGGGCTTGAGTCGTCCAATGAATCTGCCTCGCTCTGGGTTGTGCTGTGGGTGGTAAGGTTTTGTCCATATGGAGCGGACCGGCATCAAAGCGCTATCACTAAGCTTTAAAGAGAGGAAAACAAGTTATTTAGACATCCAAAGAGTGCTCATGGTCAGCAGCACTGTTCTCAATAACAGCATAAACAGCACTAAACACAAAACCTCTTAATATGATGGCGCACTAAATCAGCTCATGCAAATCCTTTGAGAGTAAGATAAACAATTAAAAGGCTTTGCCTTCCCCGACCACCAAAAATAACCTGCACAATTGAGCTAAAACCTACAGACCATTTGTTTGTTTTTGTTTTGGATATTTGTTTTGAAATAGCAATGTTTTTTTTTAGATGACAGAAAATGACAGTCCTGCAGTAGCAGTCTATGGAAGCAATATCATTTAAAAAGTAATAAATGTCATTTTCAGTTTATATCTCACAATTCTTAGAGGAAGAATCATAATAAATTTAATTATATAAATTTGGAATTGTGATTCATAATGGCTGAATTTGGCAATATAAACTTGCAACTGGGAAAAAAATTGGGATTTTTATATTAACCATGTTTAAATGATCTCTACATCTTATACATTATTTTCCATATGCACTGCATAAGTTTGCATATTATTTATACCTATTTTTTAGGTGCAGACTTTTTGAAGACAATGATAAATGTATATCAGAAGCAAATACAAAAAAGGCATCAACCTTTTTGTCAGCAACATAAGAATGGTAAAGAACTTTACTAATGGAAATATTACACAGATGGTGCAACACTGGAAGTAGAGAAGTATATATATATTTAAACCCAGAATTGTTTCGAATAAATGCGAGAGAGATTCGTCTTGCTCTTGGCAGAAAGAGACGAGAGGAGAAATATTATGGTAATTGATTTAATTCAAGTTTCATCAGTCCTGTCTGTAGCTTGCAACAATAAACATCTGCATTTAGCTTCATAGAATGTCTTCTACAATTACCACTAAAACTTTACTAGAACTGTTTTTCTGGCGTTGCATGTGTATATGCAAGTGATCAAAAATGGTCTGTTATTGCTGACGCAAATAAAATAAAATGAACTGAAAAGTGTTGATGTAACTTCTGCCTATGTCAGCGTCCTTCAGGTCTGAGATCAGTTCTGAAGGTTTTAAGTAAAATGTATATATTCCCATACATTTTTGAGTGCCCTCCAAAAATATGAAACTGAAAAAGCACAGAGAGCCGAAATGGAGCAATAACTCTAGAGTCATTTTTCTATACTAGATGAATAAATCTAGACTGACAGTGCATTGTATCCATGCCTACTGGCCTTCCTGAGAGGCCTCAGGTTGAGCTGTTCTCTTATTGTCTGCTGTTTTATTAGTGTGTTTGCCATCGCAAGTGTTTGTAACCCCTAACCCTAAATATTAAGTTGTAGCACGTAATCTCACAGTTTGGGCTACATTCATGAATTATGCCTCAACTCGTGTGGGTTTTTAAAGAAATGGGTTTTGTTACTTATCAGTGTGATCAGACGTGCAGTATTTATTTATTTTTTTTTACCTGTTGCACCATTGTGTGGGTTAAAATGATTCATTTTTATTTTATGGCAAAAATAATTAGCATATTAAGTAAAAATCACACTGCATGACGATATTTAGTACATTTCCTACCATATAATATATCGGTCCAGTAAGAAATCACCCAAGACATTTTTACAACCGCAGAACAACACTGTGCACTCTTAAAAATCTTTAAAAAAAGGTGCTTCAAAAGCTTCTCAGCAATGCCATTGAAGAAACCATTTATTTAACGGAACCTTCTCATTTATAACATTTTATAATCTTGACCATTTTTGGAACAGAAATGGAACCATTTAAACAAAAGGTTCTTCACTATGCCATAGAAGAGCATGTTTGTCTAAATAGTTCAATAAATAAGAGTGTAGAATTATCACAGTGGATTGTTTTCATTGCAGTCATCTTTTACACGATGCGACAAGCTAATTTAATAATATATTCTTAGGCTGAATTCCCAACAGTACCCTCAGCTGGGTTGTTTATGCTGTTAATGGGGCACCCAGCGGTTCTCTTAACAGACTAGATGTTTTTGGTTATGCATTTAATTGATTTCTTTCACTTTTTCCACATAATCATATGCATATCGACCCTGCATTGTTTTTCTGGCTTGCTCAGCTGCAGAATATTTCACAACGACTATTCAAATACTCGTTTTTTTTGGGCAATCAGGCAGGGGGTTATGTCTTTGATTTCTATCTTCAAAATAGCAGACTCTGTGCACCTTAAGCCCTTCAACTCGTTCTTTCATGTTAATTGTATTCAAAGTTTCTCAGTGCTGAAGAAGGGGAACCAAGAGATTACTGAATACTGTTCAATTATTAAGTATTCAGTTTGCTTACTGCTTGTAAGTGTGTGGAGGGAAGCAAATAAACACAACAAATAAATCACTTTTGAAAGTTTTTCTACCTTTGAGATCTTCAAATCAGTTGCATGTATAAAAGGCTTCATTCTTGTGCAGATTTTGACAGTTCTAGCTGTGCTTTTGGGCGCGTTTGCTCGTGGGGGATCAATTGCTTGAATTATTTAATAAGGAAGAAGCTAGGCTACTTTATTATTTTATTTAAAGACAAAACACTCTTTTTTTTTTCTTTTTATGAAAGGAATTTAAATATTAATGTTCACTTATTAAATATAAATGATTGAATGATACATCTTTAGAAATGCAGCTTGTCTAGTTTGGTCATGGCGGATAATTACAAATGATCAAATAAATAAATAAATAAATTGAACATACAAAGCACTTAAGTGTTTTACGTTGTCTCTGGGGTATTTACAGAACTATTTCTGCATCTCGTCCTTGATTTCGAATTATAGAATTGAGCTGTATTACATTACTAGCATGGCCTTGAACCGGAATAGCCTTGCTTTAGTTTCTATTCCAGCCATTCATTGCATCACCTTCTTTCTCTGGCGAAATCTGTGCTTTTTTATGAGGGAGGCTGTTTGTGCTCAATGGTGTAGACAAATAAAATGTGCAGTAATGAAGAGAGACCCACTGCTGTACTGCAGTACATATTGTAACACATAAAGAATGTTATATGCACCTAATAAAATGCCCCCAGAGCTGTAGGCTTTGATCTTTGGTGCAATTCGTGCAGAAATGTTGAATGTATTTGGGTCATTCTGCAGTGGTATTTCTGTCTGACTTTTTATTTATGTATTTTTTTTTTAACTCATCAAACCTACAAGCATACAGTGACATTTATTTCATTGATCATCTTTTTCTTTTTATTCAAGATGTCACTAGATATAAATTATATATTATGTATTATATTATTTATTTTGAAAGAAGCCTGTTGTTACCCTTTCAGTCGAATCACTTCGACGTTACATATGGGAACTCGCCAGAGAGACCGATTTGCCTTTGAG
>JAUMHG010000033.1:15887446-15905084 GCA_032359395.1 Enteromius anoplus
AAGTGGTGTGTGGGGCTGTGATCATCTGTTTGTCCTTCTCCAACGGTGAACCTGCAGATATCAACAAGAGACTCTTTTGTTTGTTTATTCATGCCCAGCTTTGGAAGAACTTCAGTTTGCTTACCTTGGTTATAGTTTACATCCTGTTTAATAAACTCTATTATTGACTTTTACCTTGGAGTCTGTCCACATCTGTTACAGTTATAGGCTGCATTTGTTTGAGCATAAATACAACAAAATTAGTAATATTGAGAGAATATATATACTGTGTGTATTTTTATATGTTTGTATACACACACACAATATATATATATATATTTATATATACACATACATAGTTTTCTAAAACTCATTTCACGAGGAGGGCGCGAAGGCATTTATAGATTTACGATTTCCGTCTTCCAATTTCGCAATTATCCTATCATCCTATCAAATCCCTAAACTCGCCCTATAAAATAGCCAAATCCAACTGCCTTGGAAACCACTCAAGTTCTGATGGAGCAAGTATTTCGTAATTGCGGCCTACCCGAAGACATCGTATCCGACCGAGGGTCTCAGTTCACCTCCTGTGTCAGGAAGGCTTTCTGCACACACCTGGGTATCAACGTGAGTTTAACGTCAGGCTATCATCCCGAGTCTAACGGACTAGTGGAGCACATGAACCAAGAGCTCATCCAGTTCCTCGGGTCATACTGTCATTCGAACCAATATGACTGGAGCCAGTACCTCATTTGGGCAGAGTATGCCTAGAACTCTTTAAGGAAACCTTCCACCCATATGACGCCGTTCCAATGCATACTAGGCTATCAACCTCCCTTATTCCCTTGGTCTGGCGAACCCTCCGACCTTCCAGCTGTGGATCACTGGCTCCAGAGGAGTGAACAGACCTGGGATTCCACTCACGTCCACCTGCAGAGGGCCATTTGGAGACTGACCAACCAGGCCAACCATCATCGATGGCTCAGTCCACCCTATGAGCCAGGACAATGGGTGTGGCTCTCTTCCCGGGACCTCCGTCTACGTCTACCATGCCGCAAACTAAGTCCAAAGTATGTGGGTCTTTTCAAAATTCTCTGTCAGACTACACCTGTATCATACCGTCTAGAACTGCCACCAGAATACCGGATCTCACCCACATTCCATGTCTCTTTGCTTAAGCCCGCTGCTGCACCTGAAGGAGAGAGGGACCAGGACGAGGTCGCAACTCCCGACGTCCCTCCCCTGGCTCGAGAAGAGGAAGAAATCCATCAGGTCCTAGAGATTCTGGACTCCCGAAGCTGAGGCAGGATGCTACAGTACTCGGTCCACAGGGAGGGCTATGGATCGGAAGAGAGATCATGGGTTAACTCCAATAACATCCTAGACCCAGCTCTCACCGAAACATTCCACTGCAACCATCCAGACAAACCAGACCCAGACCTCGTGGCAGAGCTCGGCATTGTCAGCAATCTCGCTTCAGGAGCCGCTCGCAGGGGAGGGGCTCTGTCACAAGTCGCGCCTCCGTGGCTCTCTCCGGAAGTCATCAGCGGGAACCTTCGCCAGAATTCAAGGTTCCTACCCGGACTCTTTTACCTCACGTACCTTGCCCGCTTCCGCCGCCAGGTGTCGCCCATTTTGAGGCCTATATAAACACAGACTGGACGCTTGCACATCGCAAAGTTTTGATTTGCCCCACAGTCAACTCTGAGCGTTTTCACTGTTGTTTTCTCTGGTTTCTATTGGATTGTTTATTGGACTTTTGATACTCGCTGCCTGCCCTGACCATTCTGCCTGGATTACTGATTACGATTACTGTTTGTCTCTGTTGATTCTTTCTACCTCTGATTTGACTTCTGCCTGCCTGACCACGATTAATAAAGCTCTGCAAATGGATCCAAACGACCCGAGTGATCTTTCACAATAATTTAGTTTCTACAATGTTGCAAGTACAATTTTGGTGTTGGCCTTAAATACTATTTAATTACATTATTACATACATTATATCTGAAATATATTTCTGTAATTACATTTATAGTTACACTGTTGACCATCCCTTACCACTTAAACCACCAAACCTGTCCCTAACCTTACCCATATCCCTCAGTAGCAATAGAATATGAACACTACACAAACAGTGTAATTGTTTTTTGATGTAAGTACATAGTAGTTAAGGCCACCTAATATAAAGTGTGACCCACAATTGTTATAGAGCATGTGTGGTTTTCTAGAAAATGTGTACATTGTAGTCATGACCTAGTTATGTCCACTTCCACTTCACTTACACGGCTGGGAGTTTAAGCTCTACACCTGTGATCTATATAAAATCATATATCTGTTAAAGTGTTCAGTACACAGTATGTACTTCAGAGCATATATAGCATCCACGTTTGATTCTTTTTGGTGTGGGTGTATAAATCAGGGAAATTCCATCTAGAAACATTGGAGCACTATATATGCTGAACATTTTTGCCTGCACTAGAATCATGTAGACACAGAACAGCTGTTTTAGTACTATGTCCCCCACCTACATTGCATAAACTGTATGCTGCATTTTTTTATTATAAGTGACATTTAGCTGAGCAGAATAATTTTTCAGAGACAGGTGATAGACTGCATCACTCAGTCAAAGAACCATTATTCACTGACATAGCTATTTTATCCTGCTTGTTGTTGATGATAACAGATGCTGCATGTCCGTTCTCTTACCATCTACGTGTGACTTAAGATGTATTGTTGTGATTTTCATATAGCATGTAAATTGTGCATACGTTATAGATGCTCTGCTGTGAGCGAATAAACCGAAACACACAGTAATACACTGAAGAATTGAGCTGAGTGAATTATTTATTGCATTTGATGCTGGTGAATCTTACAAAAACACGTGAAGCTCACAATTTCCCCTTAAATAAAAATGTGTTATTATGATTGTAATTATTTTTATTATCATTAATAGTATTATTTTATGCATTTAATTATCATGGAAACTAAAACAACATAAGATGTGCTTTCTAGTCAAACTGTGTAGAAAGCAAAGGTAAAAGTGTCTGGAGAGGCTGAAAAACAGCAGTGACATGATACATTACTGCTTTGAAGAAGATCAGGCCACTCAGTGATCCCTGGGGTTACTAGGCAAAGTTTCAAGTTGAGTTTACATTGGGAATATGAGTAAAGGCCTTGGGTAATGTCGCACTCTGTTGAGCAGGGAAAAAAAAGGCAAACCTGAGGACTTTTGTGCAAGGCTTGCAAAAAAAAAAAAAAAAAACCTCTGACCAACTCATTGTCCTTAGCACAGAAAAAAAAGTCAGTGCAACCAATTTTCTGGAAAACTGCTCAAAGATGTTTTTACCTGTTCACATATTGTAGATATAACTGACCCACGCATTTGTTTTCGACTTGTGTTTCTTCAAACCAGTACGTTTTAATGTATTTGTTTATTTTGTAATCTTTATTTAATTCTATATACACACGTATAATTATGTACTATTGAATGTTACTGAAATATCTTATTAACTAAATACTAAATACAGAAGTGTCTTTCAAAAACCAAATATTTGAGATATCAGTGAACTTCAGTAAAACAATGAAGCATTTTCTTGCTGCGTCTTTATGCAGCTTATTTCGTATTTCTCATCCTTTTTCGTGGAACACTGTTTTATGGAAATGTGCTGCGTTCGTTTCATTATTTATTTCTTTTCTTTTTTGCTTTGTGTTTCACGTGAGAAGGTCACACTGGTTAAAAACAACAAGAGGGTGAATAAATAATGACGCAATTTTTTTTTTGTGTGTGAAGTATCCCTTTAAAAGCATTTCATAATGCTATTATCGCACATTTCCAGCGCTAATGATGGTGCCCCCGTTGTTTAAGGGACAACGCAATCAAGTCACATGCAATTTGAGCAATTTGTTTCCCTTCTGTCATTTTGGAGCTTTTTTTTTTGTTTTCTGTCTCTGACTGTGAGTCAGGCTGCTTTATTGACACAATTTGTATTTACCATTTTTAGTATTCATAATGCCGAACGTCAGCATAAACAAACCCCAGGATTCTGGACAAATAAAAATGTTAAGAAATATGATTTTCTCAGATGAGTCGGCGCTTAGCATGAGTTTCTAGAAAGCATGCAGAAGAAGCCAAGGTGTTTTGGTCTATGAAGCAAGAACACGGCCACTTGATCAGGTCATAACAAAGCTCAGCTGAAATGATTGCATTGTCAGCAAAATATAATCACTGGCGAGACATATATCATGTGCAGCCAGGTTTGAACTCTTGTGGACAACGTATTTTTTACAAAGTTTAATACACAATGCATCAAGCAGCAGACATTGTTGTTTTAGGCACTTAATCTATAGGTGCCTTGAAGTAGAGCACTGGACCATGTTTATGCTGACTTAACACATTTAAGAATAATAACTTTTGAAATGAAGACAAAGTTTTTTTTGAAAGGATAAAAGCACAAGACTCGAGAGGAAACTATATTGCTCAAAGGTTGCTCTTTCATAGCTCAAGAGATAACGGTTCTCGGTTATATTTAAGAGAGTATAAACTTTCTTCCAGATATTTCACTGAATATGATGTAACAGAACAGTCTAATTTATTAAAATAAACTTTTTGTGATGTACATTAATGTATATGTTGTTATATATATTTTTTTATATTAATTATTTAATACTGTATGTAATTATTTAAAATTATTTAAGATGTTGGTATATAATATATATTACAATTACTTTTATTAATTCAATTTATAAATGATGAATTAAAAAATGTATTGTGTAGATTATATAAGGAATTACTCAATTGACACCAGATTGTCAAATGTCAAATGTGAGATTATTCTTTTGGGCCTTGTGGGAAAAAAAAATGTTGATGTGTTCTTCATTTGATCTCATATGGCTGTCTAGGAAAACATTTGAGGTGTTTCCTAACATAAGCCTTTTGCACATGGTAATTGAAACAAAATGAGGAAATTATCATCAAAGCTATGTTCCAAAGTTAGGCTGATTTAAAATATTAATAGCATCAAGAAAAAGGTAGTGGACTCCTGTATTGAGCAGAAGGTGCTATCAATTATCCATAAGTTCTTAGCTCTTCTGTTATTTTGACATTATCGAACCCATCGCATTTCGGAAGGTCACATGGTCTTGCACAACATTCGAAGACTTCATGTCACAAATGACAGCTGGATGAGGTTTATTATGCTCTAATTGTGGATATCTCAGCATGGGAGGTCATAAGCTTCAGGGATATTCTCTGAATCTTATAACAGTGGTATGAATTTCAAATAAATCTCAGCCCTGAAAGCATTTTTGTCCTTCAAAGCACTCCTTGATCCTGCTGTCTTTTGTGTTGTGCCACCTGCCGTCCTTCGTATCTTGTATAGTTTGTGAGAAGTCCAGTCGTAATGGCATGATTTATGTTTGCAAAGCGCTTGATGTCGTTTTCACGCCTCATCGCATATAGTTGTCATTAAATAACTTTCAAGGTTGTAAAGGTAAGTTGCATTGTATAAGAAACCAATGCGCGATAAAGAAAAGGTTTATGTTTAATGTGCATCATGGACATATCGCTGCAAACAATAGAATATCATACTAAAACATGGCAGATCATGATATTTGACCAGTATTGGCTTGTGACCTGCTCAGTCTTAAACTTAAACCAGTAGATGTGCGTTACATACAAAACAGCAGGAGCTCAAATTGACTGGTGAACTTTCTCTAGTTGCTTTACTAGTGTTTACATGTTTCAGCTAGAATCTTATTGAAGAGATGTGTGTAAGATCTTTAGTATGGCAGTACAGTATATTAAAGGTGTCAACAATAAAAAAGGACAGATTTTACAAAAGAAAGGAAGATTTCTGTAATAACTGCTGTATTTTATTTGTTTATTTGTTAATATTAAAATAATAACAACACATAATACATTTTATTTTTAGCAAGCCGTTGGAAGCTACATCTCAGAGTGCTTTACTAGAAAGAATAAAAATAAATGAAAATACAAAAATCAAAACATGTTAAGAAAATGACAAAATAATCAAATTTAAAGAAAACTATAGAATGGGTGGAATTACAGTATATTTAATTTAATTGAATAAAATGTCAGAATGGCTAAGTTGTAGATTTAATATGTGTATAATAATAATAATAATAATAATAATAAATAGCATGTAAAAAGTGGCAAGGGAACAAGATATTTTTTTAGTGAGCATTTTCATCTACCTGCTTCAACACGAAAACTTACAATATAGTAATAATATGACATTTAGACTGACTGCAACTCAAACCATTTTAGTGAGTATTTCTGTGGTTATTGGCCTGAATACGCAAATGTGGGCCACAGCTTATGCCAGTAGCGAACTGAGTGGCTGAGCACGAGCAGGTTACGTGACACCAGACTGCTTTGTTCAGCACACAGAAGCACTACAGATGTCACATCAGACCTATGGACCAGTTTTGTGCTATTATAATTTTACACATCCAAGACGATATTGCTACTCAACCAAATGATCTTGCCAGGCACCCATTCAAACAGATGAATCACACACTGAGCCAAAATTCATTAAACAGGCTCGCAGTTGGTGTTTGGCAAGCGCAGTAGGGTTGTGTTTTTTTTTCTTCTTCTTCTTTTACTACTCTCACATTTTCTTAGCATAAAGGTTGATATCTTTTAAGGGTAGCTCATTGTACTCTTGCAAACAATAGTTCAAGATAATCAAGTAGGGTAACATGTGCTGTAGCCACCAAGTTTATAAAATTCAGAGTTAAATATAGACTTACCCTGCTTAATATTCACATTGTTCACAATAGGGTGCAAAATATGAAGAAATTATATGTATATATAATTTAATTGTCCAACAGGACTTGGTACCTGCTCACAGTGCCAAAGCTACCAGTTCCTGGTTTAAGGACCATGGTATCCTTGTTCTTAATTGGCCGGCAAACTTGCCTGACCTTAACCCCGTAGAAAGTCAATGGGGTATTGTGAAGAGGAAGATGCGTTATGCCAGAACAATGCAGAAGACCTGAAAGCCACTAGCAACCTGGGCTCTCATAAAACCTGAGCAGTGGCACTGATTGATCGAGTCCATGCTATGCTGCAGTAATTTAGGCAAAAGGAACCCCAACTAATTATTGAGTGCCGTACATGCTCATGCTTTTCATGTTTATACTTTTCAGTTAGCCAAGATTTCAAAAAATCCTTTCTTTGTATTGGTCTTAAGTAATATTTGGGGTTTTCATTAGTTGTCAGTTATTATCATCAAAATTAAAATAAATAAACATTTGAAATATATCAGTCTGCATGTATACATTACACAAGTTTCACTTCTTGAATGGAATTAGTGAAATAAATGAACTTTTTGAATATATTCAAATTATATGACAAGCACCTGTGTATATATATATATATTGTCATATGTCAACACTCACCTAATCACAGTGATCACAGTCACCAGAGTTCTAATCACCACCACCTGCCAGCAATCACCTCCCTGATCAACCACCACATTTAACCACTCAGCATTTAGTGTCCGAGCTCGTTCTTCGACTTTGGCGCGCTGGAGGACAAAGGAGCAAAGGAAACAAGGAACGAGGAGAACAACAACACACCACAATCCACAGACGCTGGAGGAACACACAGAGAGGTTTGAGGTAAGTATTCAGGTAGGTATCATCTATTGCCAAACTCACCAATATCTCTGCCACGTATCCATTGTTGAACCTCTACTGCTGTAAATAAATATCTCTCTGTTAACTTACCATCTGTGTGCAGTCCGCCGTTATTGGCGTTAACGTGAGATTTAAAAAAAAAATGTGGTAATCTATTTACAAAGTTGTGTTGGGAGCTGGGTCTATACTATGCAAGCTATGATGACTTTCATCTTGATAGATTAGCATGTATGTATACCTAGCCGAAATGCACTGTAGCCCTATTCGGATGGGACTTGTTTTCTAAACTACGTGCGTGAGCTTCAGTTCGTAGCACCTGTCGTTCGTGATTTTCATGTACCGTTTTGGATGGGACTAACACCTCCGTGTTTATTACAGAGGTGAGAGGGTCTGTTTTGTTCATCTGGACGTCACAGAGATCACACGCTCTGTATGCGTGCATTGCTCTAGTCATTCAGATTGATTACAATTAGTATAATCTCAAATACCATGGTGAAGCTAAATGGCTAGTACAGCAAAACCTTGTTAACATGTGAATACTTTAGTTCAACTATTATGATTTTTATTTGTAGTAAACCCATGTTTAATTTTGATTATTAAAACATATGTAACCAAGTGCAGAAATGAACATGAGTAATCTTACCTGATACTGATATTACAATATTTGTTTATTTATTTTATATATTAAAATATATTAAACGTGCGTGCAGAAAGAGGATCTACGGCATACTGCGTTGGCCAAAACACACAAGGAAACACGCTGTGAAAAATAATATTTCAGACATTGTATTCGGACTCTAGAATTATCACAGAGGTTGTGAGAGAAATACACAGACATGGCAGATTCGGATGGGATTAAAATCACCAAGTACATCTAAGATGGGACAAGCTAAAATCAGCATTTTAACTGAGGAAACATACTTTTAATATAGCATTTAATATATTAAAATCATGAGTGAACGAACAAACAAACAAATGAATGGATTAAAAATGTCACAGGACACCAAAATACAGTATGCCCTATTTGTGTAAAGCAGCAATTATGTAAAATATCTAAACTAATCTCATGTTGTAAAAGTTAGGGTTCAAGTACAACTTAACTAAACATTTTGTATTATCTCATTAAAAAGTGAATATAAAATGCATTTTAGAGTTCTTCGTTTAGATGTGATTGTTCAGAGGCTAAAGACGCACTGATAGAGCAGTCCTGGTCAATTAGCACTGCAGATTTTAGCAAGACACTTAAATCTAGATGAACTGTCCTCACAATTAGTGTGCTGTGTGTCGCTTTGGATGAAAAGTGTCTGATAAATGGCATGTAAGTAACAAGATGTTCAAGCTCAAGTGGACTGTTAACTAACTCAGCGGTGGAGTTATGAGTCATAATGATGCCTGGAGAAAGAATTTTAGTGGATTGTCTTTCCCTGTCAGATACAGTATCTGTCCACAGTGTTGCAATTGGCTGCGGTTTGCCAGCCTAAGAATGTTTTCAATTATTTTTTCCATTATACAACATTATACTTTCGAAATGACTTCGATATCCACGCTTCTGTCCATTTCAAAGACTGCAATTAAGAAATAGTTCTGTATGCACAGAGGGGTTTTAGTTTTTCCTTTTTTTATCGATCCCATTCATCTGTTAGCGGCTAGGGAAAGATGAAGCGCTATTTTACCACCGGTGGTCAGCGCATTAATGTTGGGCTGTGGTCAGTATCCTCAGGTCAGATCGCTGCATTTGACCGATGATGTCCAGGATGATGTGCTGTCACAGTTAGACGGCAGCTTGTCAGTCATAGCTAAAATATGACAGGAAGATTTTAATGCATGCCAATGGCGAAATGAATTCAAAAGAGATGAGTTATGGTGGCAAACATGTGGGAAAAGACAGGGCAAAATACATTACATCTGTAATAATGGCAGTTTGTTTGTTTTGAATTAGGTCAGAAAAAAATAAATAAATAAATAAAAGACATTGCTCTTGGGTTGAAGAGTACAGCCTGTCATCGGTCTAGGAAGAAAACATCACAAAGATTTATGTAGCATCGCAGTTGCTCTTAGATATGAGAAATTGGCCTAATACTAGTGTTCTTGGTGGATGCAAAAGCGCTTCTAAGTGATAACTAAGGTATTCTGGATGGTTGCTATGTTTTTTTTTTTTTTTAAGTAGCTGCTAGGACAATGCTACAGTAGGTGGTTGCTGGGACATTGCTAGATGTTTAGTAAGTGATTACTAAGGTGTTATGGGTGGTTGCTGTGGCATGGAGAGGTGGACATTACTACTGTATTACTGTACTACTTTACTTGGGTGTTCTGGGTGGTTGCTAGGCTATTGTGGGTTGTTGCTATGGTGTTCTGTGTGGATGCTTACAGTAGGTCATTGCTAAGGTGTTCTGGGTGGTTACTAGGACTTTGCTAGATGTTTACTAAGGTAGTTGTGGTTACTAGGGTGTTCTTTATGATTGCAAGCGCGTTGCTAAGTGTTTACCCAAAAATGAAAATGATGTCATTAATTACTCACCCTCATGTCGTTCCAAGCTCGTAAGACCTTTGTTCATCTTCAGAACACAAATGAATATATTTTTTAAGAGATCAGAGAGCCATCAGACCCTCCATAGACAGCAATACAGCTGAAATGACCCCAGATCCAGATTGCATCTAAATAAACACGCATTTTGATTGGTTATGACAGTCAAACGTCATTTCATGACAAGAGACACAACATGACACTGTTATAATTTTTACTCCCACTAGAGTGTGGTTAACTTTAAAACGTAAAAATAGGTTGTATTAATGTACTTGCACAAATGCCTAGAGCTTAATGAACTTGCCCAACAAATTAATGGGTGAACAGATTTACAAAAAGTACCTTACAAAATTGGCTGGTGATTTTACAGCATTTCCTGCCACAGCTGTTTTTTTGCCTGCATTTGGCGTGTTTGAGGGTGTTAATTTCAAACCCTGATTACCGAATTTCTCAAGAAGCTTCACATTTTTGAGCAAAGAAAACATTACAATTAAGCAACAGAAATAGAAAGCACCACTAATTATATCCTACCACATGAATTCCAAACATCAAATTACAAATGAAGAACTCTATCAAATTAAAGGAGAATATCTAAGAATGAGTGCAGAATTTAAAAGCATCATTGACAAAAAGAAACACTTAACACTGGTGTTGCTAAATGTCGGCAGCAAACATTGATGCTATCAGAAGAGAAGCAGACAGGCTGAAAAATGTTTGCATATCTCGTTACAACTTCAGATGCTCGGTTTGAAAAAGATAAGAAAAAAAAAAAAATATATATATCATATAGAGACTGGGTTCCAAGATGAAGTCCATTAAATGACAGTTTTTTTCCAGTCTGGCAAACATGTGGCTGCAGAATCTACAAAAAAACATATTACATTTCCAGCAGAGAAGAGCAGATGAATCAAAAGTAAAGGTTTCACAAACACAAAACACACTAAAAAATTAAAAAGCACCATGAAACTCCTACTCCTACTTAGTTTTTGTGCGTTTGACTGGTTACACAATTTGTCTGCTGACTGTATATTGAGTATTTCCTTTAATGATGGCATAAATTATACAGTGGTTATCAGTAGCGGGCCACTGACAGCTATCACAGGCTTTATCATCACTAAATCTAATTCACATAGGAAAGGGTATCACATTTACATTCAAATACCAATTAATCTACACGGAAGTCAAGTCAACAACTCTTTGAAAGATGTTTGGCTGATGTCACCACGTCCAGCAGATGCATTTTGTCAAACCAACTTCATAAATTCTAAATTGCATACGTTGGTGTTGTAAAATAGTTGTATAGCATCTTTCATAATGTGCTTTCTGCAGCTTCATGCTGCTCATGTGGGCAGCGTGAATCTTGTGACCCGCGAGACAAGAATGCACCATGAAATCAGTATGTGCTAAACAGGCCATATCCTTCATTTATATTAGAATGAATTCCCAGTTTATTAACTGTAGAATTCACATTATTCTCCACATTTTGACAGCATCCTCATAAAATGTGATAAGCAGCCTATTATTGAAAAGTTTAGGCCTATACAGTATGTGATTTGAAACACAGTGACAGTTGAATGCAGTCATGCAGGAATGCATCCCGGGCATCACAGTTGTTTATTTTCCCAGCATTGCCTTCAAGTTGTTATAGCATTCAGCAAAATACCCTAACATGTTGTTGCATGCCATGTGCGTAACATCACTGCTATATAGCCACCGAGGCATGGCATTTCTACTTTGTACGGCATCGGTTAAAGAACACGCCTTGAGGGATTTGATCCCCACATTGTTAAGCGAGTACAATGCGAGATCTGCGCCGTTCAGTGTGATTGGAATGACTTCACAGAGGGGGAAAGAACAGAATGACACTGATATTCAGGGAATTCATTTGCATATTATGAGTCTTTGATAACAGAACCTGCATTTCCCCCTCAGCTGTAAGACGAACGAGCCAAACTTTAAATGAATTGGCTGATGATACGGAAGCAAGAGGAAAAACTATTCCACATTTTTACATATTCCAGGTTTAGCGGATGTCAACATTAGTTCCACATTTGGCAGAAGCAGATTTATTTTATTTTTTTTTTATGCAGAAGGAGGGCGGTCAGTGCACAGGGGCCAGGAGCGTTCCTGGAGCGGACATGAATTAAGTGACTTGCTTAAGGGAGAAGCAGTCGTCGTGAGAGGAATTGCCTCTAGCAGGATTTGCATTCCCTGGGCATTCCCAATTAAACTGCAGTTCTTAAGCCATACATGTCAGGCAGATGGCTGTTACTGTTGTTACGTCAGATATAAAGCGTGATACATCCCCCTGAAATGCAGATAAAAATGACAATTATTAGCTTGAAATATATAGCTTGAGTTCATCAAAACGCAGCATCCCCTGAAAGGATATTAGCATTTCACAGCACCTTTATTATGAATGACCATTATCTTTAGTCTCCAGGGACAGTTATGATATACCATATTTTATTTATTTATTTTTTAATAACCACAGTGAATCACCTTTCGATGAATCTCAGCAACACAAGCAGCACAAATACTGTGGGTGGTAAGCCACAAGAAAAAAGACAAAGGTTCACATTTGTTAAGAAAACAAGAAGATATGGCCAAGTGTATTTGCATTTCCTAGAGGAAATGGCGGTGTTAGCGGGGCAGCAAACAAACAGCGCTGACGATTTAGCTAGGTTTAGGTTACAGGCTTTGAGTCTTTGTAAATAAAATGCTGCGTGAAATTGTTTTGTTTTCCGTTGGCTGCAAGACTGCTATGCAGGCGGCTATAAAAGGGGCTGTATGCATGCATTTATGTATATAAATATATGCAAAGAAGACTAATTCCTCAGTATGCAAATAGATGCTGCTATTGCGACTTTTTAATAAATATGTTCATTTGATATAAAGAAAAAATCATCATGCTATATTTCATTTAATTTTAAATGATTAAAAACTTCTTGTTGACATATGGGCCAAACCTAGTGCTTTGAAGGTAATGGAAATGATTGTTAAATACTTTAAATTATGGTTAAAGGAATAGTTCACCCAAACATGAAAATCTTGCAGGGACTGCAGAGAACAGCGTCTGATTTACGAATTGTAGCATGTCGATGTACAGATGCTGTAATGGTGTATAAGCTGGAGAATGCTTGCAGAATTTATGCAGGACTGCAAAATTGGGGAATAGCAACCATATACTGTAAGCTTGTTGGTTGATCGAGCAGTGTGTGCAACTGTAAACCAGTTTGTTTTCTTGAATTGCTGTATTAAGTCTATATTCAGTAGGCAACATGTATTTCAATGAATATGTGCACTCTTTTTTTTATTTTGATGATGTTGTCATAAAATAAAATGAATCATTAAAAAAGAATTTCTGAGCAACTAGGGCAAAAAGAAAATCGGTCAAAGATACGATTTCAGTGCTTCTTTGTGTGCTTTTGAGAATACAGAAGAACAAACTGGTCTTCAAAGAAAACTGTGAAACTTCTTGGTGGTAGCCTAATAATAAATGCATGCTTTGAGAGACTTTTAAAGATCATGACTGCTCTCTGTGAAGCACAGCAGTTCATTTTAGTATCTAACATAAAGTCTAATTTGCTCTTTTACAGTAGTAACAGAAAAACAAGATAAGTACAGAGAAACTTCAAGATCATGGACTCTCATGATCAAACTGAAACTTTGATGTTATTAGTATTGACCGGGTTTAGATTACACTAAACCTCTGAGGAGCTATGTGTTGAATGATGCAGTATCTGAGGGAAGGTTAGGTTTGTGGTAAACAAAGTATCCGTAAAACCTTCACACGGGCATTACATCCCTTTAAATGAACAGAAAATGTTTTTGGTTTTTTTCGACATTAGTGTCTGAGCAAAGCACTAATATGCACTGAAAACGCTTGCCTACCTTCCGCGAAATCTCGATTATTTAGGGCAAGCACGGTAAACCACTGTGCACACACTCAGCAACTCCCTCTCCCTCGAGATCTTTTTGTCACTTACCTCTCAGGATGCTCAACATCAATAAACATGTCTCTTTCACTCAGCACACTGTCGCTTGTATTTGCAAGCCAAGCCCTTCTACTACTGTGAAGCAGTGGGATCCATCACAAAAATATGAGTCACCCCCTCCACCACCGCTCCATAGTCCTGACACCAACAAAACAGCCTCAAAATCTCATATCAAACACCAACTTTTGAACTCTAGCGTGCTTTGTCTTGGCAAACTGGAGTTTAGCATGCAGTAAACACTAGCGTGGCATGACTAAACGTTATCATGGTTTGTCTTTGCGCTAACACACCAATAAACAGATTGTGGTCACATATCAATATCGCTTATCTTAGAACAAAAACAGCTTAATGCACAACATTATACACTGCAGGTCTGTTTAGACTTACAGGAATGGTTCATCTGAAAATGTAATTCTGTCATTATTACTCACTTGGGGTTATAATGGTATTATTTATTAATTATATTCAGTTTTAAGTTCAATTAAATCCTTTGAAAAAAATCAGAGTTGGTGAGGATCTGATGTCATTATTCAATGCCTTCTAGGTTTTATGTATCATACTATTTTATTTTATTGGTGACATTTAAAAGGTTCTTTAGTAACTTAATTATACAGCATTTATTAATCTTCGATCATGTTAATTTCAGCATTTACTAATGCTTTGTTAAAAATCACAATTTGTTTTAACATTAGTTAATGCACTGTGAATTAACATGATTTAATATATTTTTATTAACATTAACAATGATTAACAAATACATTTTACAATAAATGTACAATATATAAAATACATTTTATTTTATTTATTTATGTTCCTACAGGTGTAGCAAGGTTGAGTATTAAATATTGAGTTTGGTTTGAGTGAATTGTTTCTTCAATCTCAAGGTTTCTTAACCTTAAGATTCAAAAGGATCATTAATACCTTCTTTAGTTCCAATAGACCCATGCTTTTTCAAAAACTAAATAAATGTAAAAAAACGAAAAGTTGAATAGTGATCACTTTCAAATCTTCTTCAAACTCAAGTTATCTTTGCGGCTGTGTAAATCTCTAGATCTTCTGTATGCATGCACTTCTCCTTTAGTAAGTCTGCCCTCATTCTGCAGGTAATTGGCTTTGATTTAACATTTCCTACATTAATAATAGCTGTCACACTTTGGTGCAGATACACAGTAACTCACTCCGTTCATGCACAGCTAATTAGTGCTGAGATCAATCACAGGATAATAGAGTAGACCTCTTCGAATATAAATATGCCAAATACCTACGTAGTATGTGCTTACGATTGTGACTGGTTGGACAGACAGACACAAACAGATCTGAAAATGAAAGAAACTGCATCAATTAAAGCGTCACGACTTGCACTAATGTGCTTTTCCCTGAGGAAGTCTCTAAAGTAGAGTTGATAGCATGACCAAAGCTGTCAGGTGCAGCGAATCAATTATGGCCACATGTGTACCCTCAAGACGCCTTTTCTTTTGCAATAGAGATGGAGGAGAAATGGCTCCTTTCACTTTTAGCTTTTAATGTGTGAAATAATTGTACCTGCTGAGTAGTTTTCACTTAAACTAATTGCTTTTCTGCTGTTCTGGCTGAATGTAACGGGGGCCGACGCTTGCAGCTGTAACCCAGTGTCCAAGACTTTCTTTCAGTAGACGTGGAGAATGTAGAGTATACCCGTAGATTTATGCATTATAAAGTAGAACAGGCAAGTGACGTGGAAGTGTGCGTCTTGACTGCTACAGTATATGTCAGTACAGCTGCAAGAAATAGCAGCATGTTTCCAGTATGTGCATTAATGAATGAATAATGGTAATAGAGTTTATTCCTCTCAGTTCAGACCTTTTTATTTATTTATTTATTTATTTATTTATTTTTTGCAAATTTTATTTATATGAATTATTTATTTATATAATTCTGATTTTCAAATATCTTGCACTTCTGGCCTTTTTTTATTTTATATTTTGCAGTGCATTTTTTTTTTCTTTCAGTTTCTTTCTCTCACAACAAAAATAAATAAATAAATAAATAAATAAATAGAATTATGGAATGTATTTACCTTAAATGGATAGCTCTATGCCTTTAATCACATAATACTATTCAGAAATAGTGCTAAAGATTTTTTGGGTGGGTTTAACAATCTGTTAATATATTACTAACCACGAATTAAAGTATAAAAGCATATACTAGCATATTTAAACTTGCTCAGCAAGATTCTGAACTTGTTTTTCCATGACAAAAACTGACTTAAAAGACAGAACCGACCATAAAAGAAGACCATTTATGCTGAATATCTGCTGCACTCCTGAAAATACGATGCATCATTAAAGCATAAACTGTATTTGCCTACTACATGCTCAGGACTGATGAATTATTTGGGAATGCATATTTTATTGTGAATATTTACTTCAGCACATTGTAGTGCATTGCTTTTATATATATATATATATATATATTCAATTTTCGGAGCATTGAAATGAATGTGTGCATATATCCTCAACTTCTCCCCGATCGGAGCAGAACTCGTGGTATCAATTAGATGGTGAATTATATTGGCACTAGGTTACATCAGCCATCATCCACTGGCTCGTCTTTGCTTCGCCTGACAGGCTTGACATTGATATTCACAACGAGCCGTGGTCACTCGGATCCTGGCTGGGGAATTAATGCAAAAAGTTGCAGAAATGTGCGCTTGTCAAAGTTTGGCATCAAAGTGCCCTTGAAGTGGTACATCATACAAGGTCATCAGAGGTCAACAAAGTCTCACACACAGAGAATGATCTAGCTACCACTGTCACGTCTTGTACGTGTTTATCCCCTGTGTAGAGGCAGCAGCGTCCGAAAATGACCCCTGTCAGAGAGTTCAGGTCGTCCCAGCGTGGCTTTTTGCAACACTTTCCGTCTCCCAAAGCACCTGGAGGTTTTGAGAAAGGTCACCTAAAGCCTGAATGGCATGAATAATTCAAGTTTCGTTCCAAATTTACTGCACTAATAAATTTCAAGAAATCACTTGCCTTTTGCTCTATTAGGCAGAGCTCACCCGACTGTCTCGGACAGCATCAGATTTTCAAGCCTCAATGACTCATTGATTTCGAATTACAGGGCATGTTCATTGTCTGGGTGAAGCAATGATCTGATAAGACTGATCCACTTACATCACCCAGCTGACATCAAGACGAGCCTTTTGAATTTTTCAAAGTGAATATCTCATGAATAGTGTGCTCTGTTCACAGGAAATTCCAGTATGGCACCAAAAAGATCTTAGACGAATAGTTACCAAAAATGTGACATGACGCTGACGGTGTTTACAGTAGTTTTCCAATTGGACCGGTCACCACATCAGTTGAAGGCTGAAAATAGGATGCGAGTAATGAGATAAAAATGTGCTGCGGAAAACAGTTTTGTCCTTTGATTTTGAAGTGCACAAAACTTTAATTCAAAGTCACCTGCTTTGATGTGCACAAATCATCCATGCTGA
>JAUMHG010000033.1:15908531-15920928 GCA_032359395.1 Enteromius anoplus
TATAATCTCAATTAAAGGCAACAAGGGTCCTCTTTTGTTTCGAGTGTTTTTAGCATGTTGCCAGAGTTTGGTTATTGGCTTTTCTGAGATCCAGCTCAAGCCTTTAATATATATTCCTGTCTCAGAAAGCTCAAATCCCTCCTTCGATGCAAGTGTTTTGGATTTGTCCCCTTGTTTATTTGTCCACCACACCAAAAGTATAAGCAAAGTAATAGCACACGTCTGTACTGCAAAATAGTTTGGGGGAAATAACCTCAATTATGAACAGTGGTAATTGTGATGCGTGCCATAGCAAGCCCCACTTATTAAACACCACTTATTGCGCATATCCTCATTAGCTCAAATTATCATATTGCGTTACAGTGTGATTATGCAAACACATCACATGGAGTTCAAATAACACTCAGGTTTTCTCTGGAGCTCTGGATCGGAGCCAGTGTTTTTCACTGCTTTGGTACCACCACATCCTGCCTGAGACCTAAACACTGTCATAAAACAAGCTGCAGGCCTGATTTCAGATGCGCTGAAACCTTACGAGAGTCGGCTCCAGAATAGCCCAACAGCCTGGTTTGTGTGCATTCCCGCTGCTCCAGGGGTGAACTCTTGTTTTCTGATTGTTTAAGGCTTAGCAAGGGTCTGTAGACCATCAGCACTCCGTAGCTGCCAAGCCTGGTCTGTTTTTAGTTTCAGACTTTAGCCCTGAGTTACGGTTCGCACTCAGAATATATATACGATCAGTGAGTAGCATAAAGGGTCTGGAAGTCATCCAGACACAATGAGCTTTTTGGTCGAATGTGAGCATCTGATACTAATTTCAGAGCCACATTGTGTATGGTGATGCATGCATGGCTGGGAAAACATTCACAAGATGTGATACACACAAAGCATGTATGTATTACTCCAAAGGTAACCAGTTCCGGTCAAAACAGTGCCTCATTAAACTGAATAATACGCTTAGCTGGTGGGTTTATGCTGTTTGAAGTTGTTTCGGTTGCAATAGCAGTAAAACTACTTATATATGGGACCACTGAAGGTGTGTGGCTCCTATTGTGTCTGCTGATTTTATTATTATTCTTCTGGCAGTCAATAAAAGGGTAGGAAGATTTGTATCCACTGTTGGGGAACAAATCTCAAATTCTGTAGCACCACAAACTGATAAATGTCACATTTATGTGCTTATAACTCTTTGTCTTTGATTGGCCTCCAGAATAGATTTATGTATTTGTTTTTTCCAATAATGTCTCATTCTCAGAGGAGTGTCAGATGAATCAACACAAAAATAAGTAAAGGAACAGAATTAATATTTTCAATAATGTTGCTCACTTTTATTTTGAAATCAACAGTGACAGCACAAAACCGGAGGTGAGGGAACTTTTTTTAATGTATTTTGGTGCCTTAATATGCAAGGTACAGTAAAGCAAGTCATTGCCACCAGTTCCTGAGGGTACCAGAATATATCCATGATAGAATTTGATGACTTTTTGGATAAACATACAAATAATAAAGTTTAAAAAAAATAAAACTTAAAATTCAAACTAGTCACATGTAATATTTATAGTTCATGACAAAAAATATATATAATTATATATCATTTTCCTTTCATGAACGGTGAATAAATAAAAAATAGTTTCATAGATGCTTAAAATAATGCTGGTGCCGACCCTCATGTTATGTTTTCGGGTTTGTTGTTCTGCAAATGGAGACACATGTTCTTTACTATAGTATGACTTAAATGATCTATTGCAAATTGTTTTTTTGCCAGTTCAGTTTGACTCAGGACTAGCCCGTCTGGAAATCATGCAGTTATTGTCCTACAAACCTTTGAGCTCTGCTTAAATTATACATCACTTGGCTTTTTTTTTTTTTTATTTCTTCTGGGACAATAACATCCTGACTTCCTTGTTATTTATGTCACAGAACTTCAAGAATTACTCTGTCCCAGCAGTTGGACAGAACAGAAGAATTCCAGCAGTCGTTGAGCTCTCTTTTGATTCCCTGTTGTCTTCATTGTGGCCTTAACTCGTTATTTTGAGGCACACAAAAATGATGCAATAGTGCAAGTATAAAACCGGTATTTTTAACCCACCAGTCCAAGCTCATCTATGTCACACATGATCTTTTAAGAATGCCTGTGTGTTTATAAGGAACTATGGAGCGTGATCTGTGACAGCTAGCTTCAGGTTTGGAAAGATCTTCTAAATCTAAAAATAAACAGAAGACCTTGTCCCATATCCATGCAGCTTGTGGGATAAGTGGGCTGGTGTCAGCGGTGCGTTTATAGCAGTCGTCTGCAAGGGAACCGTGTTCCTCACTCATTTATCAATGTTGAACTCACTCACGGCACAAACGCTTTGACTTTTGTTTATCCGTTGAGAAATGAAGCAGCATGGGATGGAACGAGTTGCTACCATCCGAAAACCATCTACTCCAAAACAATCTTGGAAACCCTTGTCTCACGCAAAGATATGAAAAGAGGACACAAACGTGTCCTCGGTACAATATGAAAATAGTAAACACACCTGAGTAAAAACCAAGATGTTTTTTGTATGCATATATGTGTAAGAATTGATATATATATAAATAAGAATATTGTAAAAATGAACACACAATAAAAATGACTTATATACATATTTTATATAATTATTTTATTTATTTAATTTTTTTTTTTTATACAATTTCAATCCTTCTAGTAGAAAATACCATGTTCTATAGTAAACCTGCCATTTATTTGTAATGGTTCCTGCAGTTTACTTGCAATTACTGAGTGAAATTTGTTCCATAATGTTGCTTAACATCTTACAGATTTTGCAAGAGCTGAAATGATGAGCATAATTGTTTATTAATACTAAAAACAAATACTTAGAAATATTTATAAGGTGCTTTCAGCGTAAAGAGGCTTGTATGAATCTGATGCAATTTGCCCTAAGGTCCTAATGTCCTTTACTGTTTAAAATTGATTTTTCTTGTCATTACACTGATCCCTCAAAAAAAGAACATGATGTTCAGATTAAAATTGATTTAAAAAAAAACCTTAACCTAATATATACCTATATTTATTTATTTATTATTTTTTTTTACTAAAATTTCTTTATATTTGAGTTATCTATTTTTTTTATGCAAAAAAAAAATATATATATATATATAATAATTATACGATGCTTTCATCAGAGAGAGGCTGTATGAATTTGACACAAGCTGGCCATTTCTTGGAAAGTCATTTACTGTTAAAAATATTTATTTATTTATTTGTAATGTCATTATATTGATCCCTCAAAAACAGCACATGTTGTTCAGATGCATCTGGAGACATAACTGGTGAATGGAAATTAAACCTGCACTTAAACTAATGATATTTCCATTAAGAAATGTATTAATTAGTTTGGCCCATTAAAATCCTACAAGGACCAAAAAAAAAAAAAAAAAAAAGAGGGATTTCTGTGAGTTTATGAAGCCCTTTCAGTACACTGAAATATAAAGGCACCAAAACAATGATTTGGGGCTCCTCAAAGAACATTTCAGTTAACAGTTCTTAAAAGAACATTTTTTTTTTCTTATTGTGAGGAACATTTTAATTATTTAAAGAGAGACTTTTTCAGTGCAAAGATTCCACTGATCTACAAGAAACCATATAGATGCCAATAAAGAAAAAAAACTTTATTGTTATTATAAGAGTGAATCAAGTCTTTGAGAACACAATTATGTTGCAAACTATGACCTTATCTTCTTTTGTCTTCTGTTGCCTTGTTGTTTCCATTTGAGGAGCAGAATTAGCTGTCACAGCTGTTTGGATCTGTTGTAAAGTTTGCCTGCTTGACTCCAGCACACATCACCCAAAGGTGTTTCTTGCTGCCACAGCAAAGTTATTTATCATCCTTTTGAGAACTACTGCACAAAAGAGTGTTACTCAAAGGGTGTGTTTTATTTTCTTAGTTTGACGTTTCAATTTGAGTTTGATATCAAAGCTTTCTTTTTGTTCTTTATCGCACGATTACCCTGCTCATTGCAGCAGCAGACCAGTCTGGAAATTCATCCAGGTCTTTTCATCAAGGTTTATTCATGTTAGCGACTAATTATTGTCTGTTTTGTCCCTCACGCGGCCCGTTTTTCTGAATGAGTGAGTGATATTGAAGTTGTTTGTGGCATTTTGTGCGTGGCACAAGGCAGCTCTTCTTTCCTTGAACTGTGTCAAATTGACATTGATTTTTTTCCTGTGTCTATAGAAATGTTGTACAAGAATGCTGTGATCACAATTACCCCTGTCCTTTGTGTGATTTTCTTTGTGCCATAGAATTTTTCTTCCACAAGAGCGAGAGAGTATAAATCAAAGTATTGTAGGGTTTAAAGTACTCACCTGCAACAAACCATTTAAATTCCACCCCGGAGGCTGAATGTTATTGACTTCAATTAACTCTGGAGATTGTGACTGTGAAGATCAAGCTGTGATGCCGCAACTCGCAAGAGTGAGCTATTCCAGTGCCTCTAAAAATATCTGCTGACCTCGCTCCCTTTTCCATTCCTCTTTGGATTTTATTGGGTGGTTCAGCTATTTACATAATTAAATATAATTGTTTCTCTGGGCCGAATGCGCTCCATCACACTGTTTATGGATCGAATGTGATTGGAGAGTTATAAAGCTCTTAAATGTCCACGAGTGCATACAGTATAGGATGCAAGAATAGCACTGCGGGGGCCGGAATGCATTTTATGCATAATTTCCCTTTTTATACATCATCCCATCGCTCTGTGAAGACTTCCGATAAAACTTCAATTATAAATGTGTTATGTTAATTAGTTAATAAAATATATTTTATACAGTTACAGGTCTATGCAGTTTGACAAACATGTACTCACACACATAAATAAATAAATAAATGCATACATACATACATACATACATAAATAAATAAAAGCAAATACATTTTAAGAAATGCCAAGTAACATATTGAGTAAAACATTTCGCAATAATGACTGAAATAGTGTTTACTTGTGATGTTTGGAAAAATGGACAGAAACAGCATTTCAAGTATTTATGTGTGGCAATGACAGATTTTGCAAATGACTACAAAGTAACATCAAGTAACAATATAATAAACGTGAATTTGATGTACACAAGTACAGTATATGGTGGTGTGCAATGCGGAATTGAGCTGTCAAGCTTTAAAAAAGCACAAAAAATGTCCATTAAAATTGTCATAAATGTAGTCCATAAGACACAACTATATGTTAAGTCTTCAGAGTCATACAGTAGCTTTGTTTGAGGAATGAACTGAAATCTAACTCCCTGTTCACTGAAAATATTCAAAATATTCTGAGTCATTGATTTGACGTCAATGAAGATGTCAAAGGTTTCTTAAAAATTCTCCTTCATTGTTAATGACAGAAATAACACCATGTGAAATGGCATAAGAGAAAGTAAAAATAATTATAAAATTGTAAATAAAAAAAATACAAATATATAATATATATTTGTGTGTATTTATTTATTTATTTATTTATTTATTTTCATTTTATAATCATAATCATGTCTGTCAAGCTCCATAAAGAGGAAGACAACACTGTTATGAAATATGTAGTATTATAAAGTGGTCCACAATAAATATGTTTCAAGTCTTCTGAAATAATGGTATTGCTACACTGAAAATCAATAAACAAATATAGATCACTGATGTCATGTCTTATGATTCCTCAGAAATCCTCATTCAGTGTTTCATGAAAAAACATGCAGCATATGCTCATATGGGTTTGAAACCACATAAGGGTAACAGATGACAGAATTTCAGATTCTGGGTGAACTTTAATTCGTTTACTTTAACTGAGATTTCATTAGTAATCTTTTGGCACCAGATTCAGCAACCAATCTGTTCAAGCACCCGCATTTATAACGATGACAGCTTGACGATAAACACAAATATGAGGATGCAGGTAAATTTGTCCTAACTTTTTCCAAAAGCAAATCCCTTATGTCCTTATTGTTATTCAGGAAGGCAACAATGACACATCTTCTCTCATCTTGCCACGCTGCTGAGCTAGATTTAATATTGTATGATAGTGTTCTTCTCTGCTGTCGTCACGAGGCATTAATGGGGCTGGATTCTGTGTACAGCTTGAGGGTAACCATGAGCATAAACATCTACCATTTGTTTACATCTGTCTTCCACTGAACCTCTTTGCTCTTGCTCGTTTCCAAATGACTGACCTGGTCCCAAAGAAGAAGAAAAAAAAAAAATGTTACACCAAAAAAGGACTTTTGGCTGATTCTGCAGTTTTTGGTTTCTAAAGGCTCTTTCAATGTATGTTTGACCCCAGCTTCATGTTTATGTTTCTTCATAACCATTTTAGAAAAAAAATATTATAGATATGAATTCCCAGTTGCACAGCTAAAATAGATTTATGCATGCATATTTGTGCTCATGTACATAATATCCATTGTAAGAATTTTAAATAAAGATAGCTTGGTATAATGATCTCTGGAGTCTTGTTTAGCTGCTTTAGTGTCATCTCTTGTGTCTCTCCTCACTATTTTTCTTCTTCTTATGAAATATGATCTATAACAATATCTCCCTTCCATTTATTTATTTATTTGGCAATTAGCCACATAATAAGCAGAATATTGTACAGTCACAAGTCACTTCGGGTGATGGTGTTTGTTGTGCGCGGTACTCTTTCTGTTATTTGTATATGTATGTGCAAATTCACTTTAACTGCAAGATGAATGCATATTGAGTTGCAAACCCTCTTTTAGGTCTTTCTGGAAGGCATAAAGTCCAGATGTTTAATTGAAATCTAATCTCTGTTTTGTACATCTGCAGGCCAGATTTGTAGCCCCTTCCTTCCCGGCACTAAAATGTTTCTTGTAATATTTGACTAATTAAAACTGCAGAGTGAAACTACAATCTGCTGTGAAACTGCATTTGTTTATTTGTATGTTTATTATCAAGCTGTAATAATAATTTTACTCAATCATTCTAAATGTTTATATATTTAAAATCATATTACTATATATTTCCTTCTTCATGTGTAAATGGTTCAATTAAAAAAATATATATGTAATGTGCATGAAATTGTTTGTCGCTACAGTAGTTAAAAATTAATTACATAAACAATACAAAAAATACAAAATGCACAATGATTAAGTCTGATTTTGTTTGTTTGTTTATTTATTTGCATGCATTTTTTGATTGTTCAACATCTTAAATGAGTATAGTTATAGTTATATATATATAATTTTGCCATTTAAACAACTTTAATTCTTTTAAAGTACGTTTGTTTAATTTAAGTTAACTTTGGCTTTTTTTTTTTTTTTAACATTGCTGCATCCTTTTGTGTTTCGTACCCTTTTCACTGTTTAAATGTTCCTGTAAATCCAATGAATAGCTTATTGCTTCCAGGTTCCCATGGTGACAGTTTAACTGTAACAGCATAATCGGCTATTGGGGCATGTTGTCCCAAAAGACTTATTTATTTATTTATTTATTTTTGAAAATAATGGAAATCTTCAAGAGGTGTTTTTAGAGCCAAGACTTTCAGTCTTTTTTTCACTTTAAAGGAATAAACCCATTTTGAGAATGATTTTCTGGAGTATAATGTGTGACAACTAGCCCCAGTCCCCAGTATAATAAATGGCATTTTTCCACTAAAACACTTCTACTGTAATAACAAACCAACACGACTGTGGATTTGTGTTGCATTGTGCTTTTTTTCAGTCTCGCTGCCGTGAACCAGACATAGAGCTCAACCACCCACATTTTTTGGCATAGCAATCATTAAAAAAAGTACATTCTGTAAATCTGCACCTTTAATAAATCATAGTTTCATTCCTGAAATTGAGCGTTTTATGTTAAAACTCTGCCTCGGGACATTCTGTCGCTCAGATAGGAAACTTACCTTTTCAATGAGGTGTGTAACATGCTTTTAAGCCTGTCTTCAGTTGGAAATGACCTTTTTTTTATCTTGTTTTAGAAGCTGACGACGGTTTCTGTGACAGCCAACGCTAACTTGAACGCTTGACGTGAATGTCAGACTTGGGTGTTGTTTGTTAAAATAGTGACAGCGTTTATATTGAAAGGCAATGAGCTTGGTGATGAGGAGGAATGCTGAGTGTCATCCGGGCGAGTGTTTCTGTCAGGAAGTGAAGGAAGACCACTGTCACGGAGCCTGTGTGACAGGTAGAGAGGATCCCGTTGAAGGCCATTAAAAATATAGGCAGAGACAGGCCTCTAACACTTGAAGTCATTAGCAGGCACTGGCTAATGATAACTGGGTGTAGGTTAGGTGGCCATCACAACTGTTGCTCTGACACATGCTCGCTTTATTTTTTTCAAGAGAGTTTGATGGTAAGAAAGAGAGAAAAAGAGGATCTGTGATAGACCGAGAGACAGAAAGAGAGAGAGAGTTAAATGGTGCTCTTGAAAGGTGCAACTATGTGGTAAACCTTCCAAATGAACTGATGATGCTTTGTTTGGTAAAACCTAATAAAGAAGTTTTTACTCACCTTATGCATTCCAAACCTCTACGGCTTTTCCTCTTGTGCAAAAGGAGAAATTGTGTAGGGCTCTGTTCCATATAATGGAAGCTGATGGTTGCTATGGCTATCGAGCTGCAAAAAAAAAAAAAAAAAAAAAACGTCAAGGAAGCTTCACAGAAGTAACCCAGACTGAAATTTACATTATTCTCTGGTAATCTTCCCCTCTGGCGTCGCTCTCAAATCTCATTTGTTCTAATGTACATTAAAATGTGGAGTGTCAAGGCGCATTGCATTTGATGAAGCTTACAGACGTTATTTTGGGAGTATGAGTGTATTTTTATTATCTAATTTTGTCACATATTGTGGTTTGAATTAAAACTGGAACTCTGCATAAAATATGATTGTTTAGCACAATAAATCAGATGCGTCGATCTTGGCAATCACATTTTAACCCCAAAATGAGAATAAAAAGCAAAAATAAATAGTATTTTAAAGAAAATTGGGAAGGTATTTATGTTTGTTTTGACAACGTCATAAGTGTAACATCAGTCTTTATATTGTAAATATGACATTTTCCTTCCTATTGTGTTAATGTTATTTGTTTGTTGTTTATTTGTGACTATTTCATTATTGCAACATCATACTTTATATTGTAGTGTGTATATATACATACATGCATAATAAATATAGACAGTACACACTTATATATTATGTCAACAAAAACTTTATTTTGGATGTTATTAATAGTTTGACAGCACTAATATGTGTGTGTGTGTGTGTGTGTGTGTGTGTGAACATTTATTTATTTTTGTACATTTCTTGACAGGTGTTGTGACAGTACCCAGATAGTCCTAACTCTGTAATGACTGGATGAGTCACGTTTGAAGCAGGTAAGAAATGCACAAGCAGGCAACTGCACATCAAATTAATTCTATGTCACTGAACCAAATATATTAATTGGCAGAATAATTGCTTATTGTGATTATTATTATTGTTCCTGAACTCTAACCCTAAAGTTGTTGTTTCTTGTTGCTGTTTCTGCTTTTTGCAAGAGCAATAAAACATCTTGAGGCAGTGCAGTACAGACACCGTTACCATGGTAAATATCCTAGGCTTTGCTTTGCATCACGCTAAACAGCATCCTAGACCTGTGGTAATGAGACTAAAATCAGAATAATAATCCAGTAAGCGGAAGTCTCCTTTTAACCTCGAGATATGATGAAAGACCTGAGAACCTTAAGGTTATTTTGCCATTGTGCTGGCTGCAATGATTACAAAGCTAAAATAAACAAGTAATTGCCCCAGATCTGATGTTCCCGGTGATATTTTGACCTGCCATCAGGATCAGATGATGGCTTTTGGCAAATCGTGACACGGTTCAGCAGCGCGCCAATTCGTGAAACTGTAAGAATGACCTTTTGGATGGGAAACTCATATCCTGCTTATATCTGTGGCTTATCTACGGCAGCTGATGCTCATTTCCAACTGTAGACGTCTACATTTACAGATCCTTGCTTCATCATCCCCATTCGCCGTCAGTGGCCAGCAAATAAAGCAGTGCGTAGGCAACTTTAAGGGAGCCGAGGACTTGACACAGCAGCCAAATGAATCTGCAAGAGAGACATGAATTGTGACACTGACTGTCCACTCGGTTTTTAGATGGGATATAGTTAGATTCGCATGAAGGACCTTACGACTGGAGCACACACTCAAATATACATACATATCAACCCATAAACCCATGGAGCGTCATCTATTTCACTGTATTCCAGTGCAGCCACGGCACAAATTTGACTTTTCTACATGACTGATCGCTCTAATAGTCAGCCGTTCGCTCCGACACATGAGTGCTAAAACCTTGTAATTTCCACATTGCTTGTTAGAACATTTCTCTCTGTCTTTTCGGATTATTTCTCTGCTCATCACTTTCTGGGGAACGTAATGGATGAAGTAATCATAAGAAATTCGATGGGAAATTCTCTTTATTAACGCTCAGTGGTAACTCTGGCAGTTGATTCAATAATTATGGTAAAAAATCAGCCAGTGATTTCCTTTTGAATCACATGTAAACTGCATGACCAAGTCTCAGCATGTGAGCTTTTTCCTGAAAAAAATCCTCGTATGTAGTCAGCAGTCCTTAGTTCTTTGAATCATAATGCCATTAGTGGCGTGTGCTGAGGCAAGCATCGCAGTTCCTGTTTCACCCACATGGGTTAGGGACTTTGCAGGGGCACTGACCTTAAGTTTTGGTGTGTGACCATGCAGACAAGAATACCTCAAATTGAGGATCTTGTTGAGGACAGATGTGCAGTTGCGTTTCTAAACAATAGGTTTTTTTGGTTTTTGCCTGAAAGATGATGTATTTTACTACCTGGTCACATGGCATAAACGTACCTTGGTGCACCTTTTTAGCGAGACATGAAATACGTACCAATGAGTACACATCAATGCGGTTTGTTCAGTAGCTCACAGAGTGCAGTAACTATGGTAACTACTGTTCGACAAAACAGTTGCAATCCGTGTAAAAGGATGTTGAAATGGCACAGTTGCCTCAACAAATGTGTTTTGATATCAGTTTTGCATTTGGTAACACTATCAGTTTGGTTTAGGGTTGGTTTTGGTGTAGGGCATATGTCCAA
Source organism: Enteromius anoplus (assembly GCA_032359395.1). Classification (NCBI taxonomy): domain Eukaryota; kingdom Metazoa; phylum Chordata; class Actinopteri; order Cypriniformes; family Cyprinidae; genus Enteromius; species Enteromius anoplus. The sequence goes on from JAUMHG010000033.1 coordinate 15,919,635, forward strand.
CATGATAGAGCCTTAACTTTTAGTGACGGTTCCCGGATATTTTAATTCTGAACCACCACAATACATACCTATATCAACATAATGAAATGTGGTTCACATATTGGGTTTACATGTTGAACCTGTGTTTTAGTGCCACTCAGTAGACATTTGTCTTTGAAATTGCGGTGAAACGTAAAAAATGTTGTTGCACAAAACGTGCACAGAGGTACATATTGCTGGTATTTTAGCTAAAAGCAAGTGTTTGTTGTTTTGATAATGAATTTGATTCTTACACAGTGAGTTAATCCTTCTCCAAGTACGTCATTGATACAGTAGCTCTGTGACACTCTATGACGCTTTCTCACCTGAATCACATAATGCCATTTACAAAGATGAAAAAAATTTAATGAATAATTTGTGCCGACCCACTGCATATTGAGGAAAAAGGCTGTTGCACTTATATACAGTTAAGTGTTTTTTTTTTTGGTGTTTTTTTTTTTCACCACATCAGAGCAGAGTAATCAGTGACCTGAATTTGACATGGCATGCACACACATGTACGCTGGTAATTTTCATCACATTATCTGTACTTATCAAAGCTTTTACCTTTTCAGGGCGGAATGTGTTTTTTTTTTTTTTTTTTGTTTGATGTTCAATCCTACGCAGCCTGTCAGTGTCATGTGACATCTGGAATGCCGTTTGGATCTCATCTAACATTTTGGTTTGGTGTGTGGAGGCCCTGAGGACTCATGCCTTTTGTTGCGTGCAGAGAGACAGCTGACAGCAGCCCTTCTGGTGACACACCTGCGTAACATAAAGCCCGGTACGGGTCATAAACAGATAGGCGGCCTCCCTCCACACATTAAAAGATGCTTTTTTCTTTTTTTTAAAAGATGCCTAACTTTGTGGGCAAAAGATAACTCCTGTAGTATAAGTTTAGAAGATGGCTGAAACCCATAGAAACATGTCCAAGTCATATACTATGTGCAAGGCAAACAAATCTAATTACCATTTAAATAGCGGAGTTAAAATGTTAAATATCATGACTATCAGTTCATAGTTTATAAATAAATATATAGGTAAGTTACTTTTTAGAGTTTTTTTAATGTATAATAATATAATATATTTCAAAATGTAATTCATTCCTTTGATGAAAAGCAGATTTTTCAATATTACACAATATTTTAGTAATATTTTTTTTTTCATGAGTGAAAAGGAGCATTATTTAACACTTTTCCTCAATGCAATGCATACATATACTGCGTCTGTCTGTTTACAGTATATATATGTGTGTGTGTATGTGTGTTTATATATA
>JAUMHG010000033.1:15921028-15935390 GCA_032359395.1 Enteromius anoplus
ATATTATTTATTTTTTTTCTCAGAAAATATTACATTGTTACAAAATATTCAATTTTAAATGTTGTGTTAATTTGAATCCATTAACGTGTGTATGTATGTATATATTTATTTTGCCAGTTTTCTCTATTCAGTTTAATTCATAGCAGGGTGATGGGAAGGAATGTAGCAAGCTAAATGTAAACCTTTTTTTTTACCTGCATCAACATGTTAGTTTGTTCTATCTCTAGGTGACAGGTCAAAAGCACCCGATCTTCCTGTTTTATTTATTTAAATCACAATATGCATTAATCTTTCAAGAACAACCTCCAAGGATGCACCTACTTTTGGACAGTGTCCAGATGCAAGCCGCCAAACTTCTCAGATAAACAACAGAATGATGCATTCGACCTGTGGCAAGAACGCGACAAAGGACACACCCGGCAAGAATGCTCTCATTCGTCTTGTCAAGCAGTTCCACCTCCATATGGCTCCCATGATTCCTGTGTGTTTGCATTGCTAAGTCAGACCAAAGGTAATCAGATGTTTACACTTGGAACTACAGAGGAATTTTGACAGTCGAGATCACTGGCACTCTAAGCCCTAATCCTGAGATTGTCCCTGCCAGGTACCCAGAGAAATGGAAGTTTCGAGAATTATTGCTGAGCAGAACAAAAAAATGTCCAGTGAGGGGCAGAATAAAAAAAAAAAAAAAGTATAAAGAGAACCAAAGCCAAGGCAATGAATCAAGATAGGGTAAGAGGAAATTATTTGTGACGTGAGAAGCAAAGTCGTGAGACCACAAAGTTAGTTCAAGTGCATTGGGTGATTGCGTAATATGCAAGAAGAATTGATCGCCCCCCTTTCCTAAACTTTGAAAAGAGAAGACCGCATTGGGGCATCTAATCTAGAAAGCAAAGGCTGGTGCTCATTTTGGAGGTGCAGTGAAGCAGCTAAAAATAGCCTCGGGGTTGGTCAGACAGACATTGAGAGAAGGCCAGCCTCAGATGGAAGTAAAGAGAGGATTTGGAGACTGACATTGGTGTCCGGTGCTGATCTCAAACTGAGACTGACAGACCAGTGTAGCACAAAAAGTCCAGACGAACTGGGTGACAGCACAGAGTTCATGAGAGGTCGCTTAAGCTTCTGCCCACTTGCCCTTTAAATCTGGGGAATTCTGCAGTGGGACGGAGGTTAAAGGTCACCGAGCTTTATCGCTGACCCTTTGGCTTGGTGAGTGGACTCGTTATTCTGTCAAACCTGACTGAGCGATCTACTTTATTTTATGCATTTTTTCTTTTCTTTTCCCTAAATCCCCCAGGGTAAGATGTCACCCTCTCCTTTATCTTTTCCATCTGACTGTAGTTGTCACTAAATCTCATCTCAACACAATTTATTTAGGTTATGTGCTCATTAATCTTAAGCTTTCATTTGACTAACAACACTATTTGTTAAATTTATTGCCTATGGGTGAAATTAAAATGTAGAAGGCTCTCAGTAGAACGTTGCTGCTGGTGTTTAATTCAGTATTTATTGACATTTTTATTACAATTTCAAACATTAAAAAAATAAAAAAATTGCAATCATAATTTCATGTTACGAAGTCATCACTTCAAGATATAATCTTGCAAATCTGGAGAAAAAAAGCCAGAATTGTGAGTTTATATTCATATTTGAGCTATAAATCAGAATTGTAAAATTGCAAACTTTTTTTCTCCTTGTTCTCTCATTGTAACTCACAATTCTAACCTTTTCTTTACATTTTGAGTTTATATTTCGTGATTTCACCTTTATAATTTATATTTTAGTTATGAATTTATTTTGCACAATTTTATCAACAAATGTGACTTTATAACTAGCAATTCCAAGTATATATCACAGTTCGTAAAAAGACCTGCCTTCCTTACTGTCGCCATGACTGACAAACAATGCCGCTCTCACACTACACATGTGTTCTCAGGCTGTGAAAAATACATCGTAGAGGAAAGAGGAAACTAACGATATAAAAACAAGGTCTCAGGACTATCAGCTTAGCTTTTAAACTGTGTATTTTTTAAAGAAATTCAAACAATAAACATTGTTTTGTAGCTCTGTGTCTCCTCAATCGCAGAACACACCATTTAAGCTCAAGTCCACCAAAGTTAATCTACTCTCCTGTCTGATTTGTGGTTAAGGCTAGAAGGGATACAGCTGGTGCTACTGTACTGGCATATGTGTATTTACATTTATTTCCAAGTCAATAAAATAGCGTGGAATCTATAAAAAATGGTTTTAAAAAGCATATGGCACCATTTTTCATCACTTTAGAGTGTCGCAGTGAGTATTTAACTTCTGCGATGCAAGCGATAAAGGAATTCCTTATATCTTATTACAGTTACTATGGTTAACCCTCCGCAAATGTTTCGATTTTTATTCAGCCGATCTTGTTTATCCTGTTTTAGCATGTACGTCGGGCAAGATGGTGGATCACAGTGGTGGCACATAATATATGCGTTCATATTGGTCATATCGTGTGTCAATCAAGCTCTTTGTGAATGGTCCAAGAAAATTAGTTTTACTATTAACCAATAAACCAAAAAGTCCAAAAGAATCATTTAATACAAGCAACCACCCAGAACACTTTTTCAACTACATAGCAACAACCTGGCAACCGGCCCAACATCATGGCCACCAGTTTTGCATGGGAAAGCACTATTCACATTTGTGATTCATAGGCAAGGACAGTTCTCATCATCTGTCAACGTACTATGCAGTAAAAGGCATTGGCTAGAAGAGGTTCATGGGTCGAGGTGGGCTCTGAATTCCTAAATGAACTGACTGCTGACGAGACATAAAATACACGCCATACCATTGTCTCCTCATGGCAAACAAGAAGTGTGCGGGACAAGTAACGTGTCAAACTAATGTTAACACATGCTCCTTGAAAGAGGACTGCATCAATTACATTCGTAAGACGGCACATCTAGAGCAGGAACTCATCAACTGTCTCAGGGGAATGAGATACAATCTGTTAGTTACAGATGACCTTGAATACTAATGTATCTAACAGTGTGAGAGAGAAGATGATGTAGTTAGAAGTCAGGATTCAGACGATGCAAAATGCGCTTGCGATTATTATTGTGCGCTTGGTTTTCGAATCATTCAGACTAAGAGTTTTTGCCTGGTGGACACCCTAGCAACCATTTAGACACTTCAAAGAACACATTATCTATTACATAGATACATTCTAAAAAAAACATAGCTAACACCGACAACACTACACTAGAAACCACAAAAAACATCCAAATAACCAACGCAATACCATATTTTTCACATTGCAAGACGACTAAAACTGTTGCAACCATGTAGCAATACCCATAATGCCCTAGCAAGAACATAACAATGACACAGGAACTTGGTAATTAAGACCTTAGCAACCATACAACAACAGCCTAGCAACCACCAACAAATAACATGGAATACTATATCAATCACATACAGCAACATAGATTTTAGAATGTCACACAGTTGACTTTAGAATGTTGCTTTGTGCAAAATTCTAAAATCCTTAGCAAGCATATAATAAATCATAAAAACAAATAATACTAGACACAATTTTGCATGCATATTAAAATATATATTAATTTAAGAACATTTTCGTTTTTGTAGTGTTGTTTTTATATTTCTTTATGTAGATGCAATTGAATTTAGTTTCAGTTTTAGTAATTTAAACACTTCAACATAAACTTATTTCAAATTATTTCATTTTTAGTTTAAGTTTTGCAATTTTGCTTTTTTCAATTTGGCTACTCACACACACACACACACACACACATATAGTTAAATAGTTTTTATAGTAAATAACAATAACAAGACTGCATAGCATTTGCAAAGCAGCATGTTTTGTGTTTGAATATATCCATACTGAAAAACATTAAATTATATATTTCTGTCTATAGAAAAATGAAGTCATCCATTTCTTTCAAATTAGCTTGTACTGCATGCAAATATTCCAAAAGGCTAATAGGTTATTGCAGGTTATTATGCTGCAATTTGTGGTTTATCAGGGTAGTAAATGATTACATGTAATCTGGATTATGTCATCAGATTCCAGAAATAAAGTACCTGTGAAAATATTATCTTTTTTATTTATAACATGATTACATAATGCATTTAATAAATAACATAATTTAAATTCAGTTTCAGTATTTGGTAACGGGGAATGGAATAGATTTTCTTTTTCTTTGTGTGTCTATATCAGTACGGTACAAAATAATCCTCAATGTGATAAATGAGTGAGGTCAAAAGTAATAAAAAGATCTAAATCTAAAATGTGCAATCTTATAGATTGTCATTGCTCCCATGTAATGTGTAATCACCAGCAGACCACAGTTCGTAAGCGGTCTGTCTACCAGCAGTGTTTAATAGCATTCTGAAGAAGACAGGAGGGAAGTCGCTCTCCAGAAATGCAGGACAACATTTAAGGACAGTCATTTTGACAGAAAGGGTTCTCAACGTGTTCAGGTTTTCAGTGGTCGCCCATTAGCGGATGTCACTTGACAAACTCCTGTCTGGAAAGGTCAAGGGTAAGGACTACAGCTTTTGGGAGCAAAGAGCCTCTCATTTGGCTCAGGCAGATCGAGGGGAAGATCTGGTGAGAAATCTGTCAGGCACTTGAGGGGTTGCCCAAAGCGACTCTGTTGCGACTGACAGGAAGGAATATGAGAGCAGGCATTTGTGATGGCTTGCCCCTTACCAAGTCAAACTAGTTTGTCACTTTGTCAGTGACTAAAAACAGCCAGCAAATTAGCCATGAGTAATAAGTAATGTATTTCTAAACAACAAAGTCCTACAGACATCTGACAGAAGATCCACCATGTTGCAAGAAACAGTTGTTTTGCTCTCTTTTTCTTCTTCTTCTGTTCGCTTTTTGTAGATTCGCCTCAGGAGATGAACTCATTGGACGCCAATTTATCACCAATGGGATGGAAAACAGACTTCAAGGCTTGTTTTTTACACCACTGCACAGCCGCGTACAACATTTCCTGCCAAAAGATGCCTTGATTCTTTCAAAGTATGCACAGAACCAGTCGCAACATGGCATCGCGTGACTCAACCTCTGAATGCAGTTATTGAGAGCAAAGTGTTGGCATCAAATAAAATGTTTGATGACTTGATCCACCAAGCATCTCCAGATGGATATTTGATTGACAAGTGTTATCATTGAAGGAGTGAAATGTGGGCTACAGTTAGATGGGTCACTACCCTTTGTATTGCTACAAGCAAACTAGCCTTCTGCGGGATTATTGCTAATTCAGTCAAACTACATGTGAAGCACTGGTATGCTGCTTTTTGTTTTAGTAATTGAACTGAAATTTTAACTAAAATAATCTAATCTTTTGAAAACAGACAGTATTTTTGTATTTTTTGGTGATTTTACAGAACTGTTTAAAAACCCTACAATTCCTTATAATTTTAAAATTACACACACACACACACACACACACACACACATATATATATATATATATGTATGTGTAGTGTGTGTATGTGTATTTAGATGTACAGAATGTAAAGCAGATGCACATAGTTGTTGCCCTTTTTGTGAAGAATATTACATAATACTTTAAAAACGTATTATTATGTTTATATATATATTATATTTTTGTATAATTACTGTAAGCACTTTAACAATTTAAATGTATTTTTTGTCATACAGTACTTTGCTTTAGTTATACAATATTTGTGTTGCATAATCTGCACTTTGGTATATATTTTAAAAAATATATACGTATGTATAATGTAAATATGTAAATATGTATTTTTTTTTATGGAAAATGCAAGTTTCACATTTTGTTTGTGGATTAAAATATGCAGCTTTTACATGTATTCATTCCTTGAATGTCTATTTGAAAGGCCAAATGAAAGGAATTCTCTTCAGCTATAACTGAAATATCTTTAAAACGCTATGCTTAATTTTATGCATATCATTTGTGTATTTAAGCAGAATATATATAGACAATGTTTATATATATGTTTATTGCAGCACTCAGTGGTACAGACATTGGTATGTTTAAACCGCAGGTCTGAAAGTGCATTACACGCAAGACTTAGTGCTGAAACAGTCCTGCCACTACCAATAATTTCAAGCATGTTTCAGTTCAGATCTATGCTACCAAAGATGCATTGATGTGCATTAGAGGTTACATGGATTTTTTGGCAACATACAACAGCAGCGATTGATCTAAAGATCGTGAGGGCTGACATGCCGAGTTTATTACTCAAGATCTCCCCAGAGACGGAGCGATTGCTATGCCTATGTAGCGAATTACATAGAAAGCCCACTAGTGGCATCTGACTCTAATGGAGGCCGTTTAGTTTAGTTCTCAGATATTTACATTCCCTCCTGTGCGTATACGGTGAACCGGTAAGTCACAGAGTCTCAGACGATTCTTACTTACATCACGTTTGAATGGCTCTGCTGTGAAATATAACTTGTAGGAAAGAAAAGACATTTCAAAGCCCTTGAGAGTTCACAGGATGTAAAATGCTCGCAAAATTGTGAAAAGTCATGAAAAACCTTACTGTCTTTCAGTGGAGCAACATTGTCCCTTAGAATATCAACATAATTGACCTGTGTCGGTCCGTTACTTCCATTTTTGCATATCCTCTGTGGAGGATTTTGTAGAGGAGTTCAGGATTAAAAAAAATTAGGCATGTGCACTGAAGCGCAGAGGACTCGGCCTAAAACTGGTATTTAGAGGGCATAATAGAGAATAGATGGTAGATACCAAGCTCTCAGCGCAAACAACAACCTGCAGTCGAATCTATCAAGTGTAAGTGGCAGTACACAATACTCATTTCCAGCAGTGTGAAAGAGTCTCTGCCTTGGTTTGTTTCCTTGCTGAAATATTCACACCATGAAAATTTGCATTCTTGAAAACAATTCTTGAAAGTGAACACTGTTTTGCACTTCGACTTGTCAAAAGTCATCAGCCACTCTTTGGGAGCTATCCACTTTGTTTTAATGCTCTAAGCCTTTCCTGCCCAGGTGACTTCCTTTTCTTGAGGGAGGCGGGAATTACTCAGGTTGATGTGAATGAGTCTATCTGATGGTTAATGGAAAAATATTGGAAAGCCACTTAAGCGAGGAGAAAAGAAGATGAAAGTGTGGAGTGGATGAAAAGAAGCCTTCAGCATTCTAAGGAGCAATTGAATGTCGACGCTGCTTGTGCGCTCAAAAAAGGTTCTTTTTGTGAAATGCGGGTCTGACAGAATTATGTTTGGCTATGGCAACCTGTCAAGTTCACAAACTGACGTGAGTGACTTATGGGTTTGGGTGCGATTTGTTGCTTGAGAGATGAAATTATCTCAGTGCTATTTTTGAACTGTCGTACATTTTCCCAACTGAACATGTTTTAAAATGTTTATTCTCAAAGAAGCTGCCATTCTTACTGTTAGTTTACACCCATAAAGGTAGACATGATTTTTGCTAGTGTAACCCACATTTAATGCAGTCTTGAAATTATATTTGCTCTTGGCTTGAGGACACGTCATGCAGTCTAATTTTACTAGCTTCTATCAAGTGGCAGACCAAAATACTTTAGAGTTTTAATTTGACATGTGTTAAATGTTAAACACTTTTGCTATCCTCCTAATAGCTTCATTTTACAACTTCCATTTAACATTGTTTTTCCCTGCTGTGTGAGATGCCATCATCTTTTTTTTTTTCTTTGCAATGTCACCCACCAATTGAAATAATATGAACCACTGAAATAATATGATTCTTATATTTTTCTCCATTTTTGTTATCTCCATTTATACTCTATTTGTCTTACTTGCCATATTATTGCAATACACTCTATTTATTTATTCATTTTTTTTATGTACAGCTTAATTGGTACCACATTAAAGGCACACAAACATATATAAATGTTAAATTATGTACAAATATACAGAATAAATAACTCTCATCCACACTTGTACAAAATAAAGCTATGGTGCTCTTCCATACAGTAAAACATTTCAAGGCGTAACACAATTAATTGTGTGCATATTTTCTCTATACATATACATATATAGATTTACATTTTCTTTTTTTCTCCAGCCAGATAATGAAGATAAAACACCCTGCATAATTGTCATGCTGGAAGAAAATGGTCGGATATGATTAATGTTTTCAAAAGAACTTTAAACAACACTATTATACAAACCAGAGGCTACACTACTTGGTTTTCCTATGGGGAAAAAAATGGCATTGACTGTGCGGCCCAACGTGATTGTCATCAACCACCTTTAAATGGTATTTTAAGTAGTGCAATTCTTTTCTTTTCCTTTTCTCCAAGGATGCCCAGCAGAGTTTTTGTTCATATCAGAATCAGTGAAGGTAATGAGCAAGTGGGTCTGTGTGACGTGATTTCTGAAAAAAACTCTCCAGGCGTGTTGAAAATTCCAGGTGAGAGGCCAATTTCAGGCACGATAAATGAGCCCACTCATAAAGTCTGACCTTAGGGTCAAAACAATAGCCGTTTGGCAGGCTACTCGCTCTTTATGATGCCTTATTTATTATAAATGCAATTTTCAGGCATCTTGCGATCCAAATACAACCATTATTTAATATTTAATGAACAAAAACTGTGTTGGGAATGTTTAATTCAAAACATAGCAAATCAGGGAGTCATTTAACTAACCATAAATGTTCTGTATGACAGAAAAGAAAGAAAACACGATTTCTTCCATTGCTACAGATAAACAGTGCTTGAAGATCCGCCACACACATTACAAGATATACAGAGATAGAAATGTGAAGTGACTCTATGCTAGTCTTCCTTACCAAACATAAATAGAATGGATTAAGCACAATGCACAACAAATGTTCTGGTATCAAAGCCAATCTTGTCCAAATACAAACTGTCTCGCTGTGACTAGAATTTTGTTAGAATGCATAATCCATCATCTGCAAAGCTAACGCTAAATGTCCACATGAAATTAGACATTGTGTCCATGTCAAATTGAGAATTGCCTCTACTCGTATGTCGTTTTATCATATCTCTCGGTCTAAATCGGAACTCAGAATGAACTGTCAAGGCACTTGAGTATCATTTGTCAAATCAAAGCATACAGTGTACTTATCTCAGTTGAAAGTCGTTTGATGCTCTAAGACTTCTAAATAGTCAGGTTCGGCATGTAAGTTGGCTTTGAGTTCAAAGTACTCGTTTTTAGTCTGTTCCACCATGACCTTCCGTGGTCTCGTATAAACAAGAGTCTCCATTAGTTTAAGCTCCTTGTGGTGGTTGGGGACTTGCATGTCCACTGCTGGTTGTAGCTGTGATATGTTTTTCCTGAGATATTCGCTGAGGCTGAGCTGTTGGAGCTCCCGTTCTCTTTCTAAGATGTTCTTGTACAAGGAGCTGGCATCTCCCAAACTCCCAAACTCAGCGGGGTAGTCGGTGACGGCCCTGAACTTCACGTTGGGCGTGAGGAGGGAGTCGCTCTCCTTGTCGAGGATGCTGTGGCAGATATGCTTGGGTTTCTCACTGTCGTACTCGTGCAACTCGTATTCTTTGTGCTGGGAACAGTAACTAGGGTTTCTGCAGACCTGAACGATGGGGCTACGGGAAGGTTCGTCGTACATGCCATGTCCTTGCCTTTCAGTTACGTGGTGAGTGGTCTTTTGGCCGTACATGCTGTAGTGCAGGTGGATGGGACTGCTCTCGCGAGGTTGCTCCTCAGCTTGTTTTTTCTTGGCTTGTCTCCGCCGACGGTGCAGCACAAACACAATGATCCCCGCAGCACAGAAAATGAAGGTTAGAAAGAGGATGAGAAGGCAGAGGATGAGCACTGATAGTGGCACGGCTTCCGTCAGTGACCAGAAAAAGCCGCTGGTGCCGAACCCTGGTGCAGGCGTGGCTACAATAGCATCCTTGGTGTCTCCAGGTAAGGACTTATAGGTGACCAGACCAGGGCAGAGAACATCATGCTTCAGATTTCTAAGCTCAGCAGTAAACAGTTTTTGAGGAGTGTGGCATAAGATGGTACCCATCACAGTGTCCTTGCTTAGCTTTTCCACCCACTGTTTGAGGCTGACCAAATCACAAGTGCAGTCCCAAGGATTGTCCTCGAGATAAATTTGCTCCAAATAATTGAGCTGGTCCAACACATTACTCACCGGTAAGTGCATGAAGACATTTTTCCTTAGGTTCAATCTCACCAAGGGCACATTACGGAATATCTGTGCAGGGAGAGTTTTGAGCATATTGTTGTTTAGGAACAGGAGCTTTAGATTTGTCAACGGGTTGAACGATCCAGCCTCAATGTCTTTGATGACATTATGCTCCAAGTACAAGTATTCCAAGTTGTGAAGGCCAAGAAACATTGTGGCCGAGATTTTCTCTAACCTGTTTCCATTCAGGTATAGCTTTTTCAAATTGCTCAAGCTCAGAAAGGTCTCGTTGTCAATGTAGTCTATTTGGTTGTTTGCCAGATTGAGCAGTTCCAGACTGTCGTACGTCACAAAGTCGTACTTGAAAAGTCGCAGTATCATATTCCCAGTCAAAAACAGCTTGGTTGGGCTTTGTTCCAGAATGCCTATATCAGATATCCTTTGAATGCCCCGGTCTTCACAGTGCATTAAGAAACCCATACTTTGAGGAGGACAAGAGCACATTGGCACGCAAAATGTCCCTAGGCCATTTGAAGGTGTGGGTATTTTGGTGCCATCGTTGACATTCGGTATCTGAACCACCTTGGTGGATGGGGTGACAACCATGTCTAGAGACTTTGATGGCTCTTCGAGATTGATGTCAGCATGGGAGGGGCAAAGTAAATCCCTTTTGACTCTAGCCAAAGAAATGCCCCTGAGATCCTCAGGCCTGTTGCAAACCACCTCGCCGATGGATGACTGTGCCCGCATGTTCTCGATCCAGACCTTCAAATGCAAGATTTCGCAATTGCACATCCAGTCGTTGTCCTCCAACAGGAGCTCCATGATACGTCCGATATGCTCCAGGAAACCCACGAATGGCAGTGTCTGCAGCTTGTTCCCACGCAGATCCAAATGTGTCAGAGGCACAAAGCGGAAAATGTTGCTTGGAAGAAACTCGATGGAGTTGTCATTGAGGATCAGAACTTTAAGACGGACAAGCTTGCTGAAGGCCCCAGGCTCCACAACCCGGATGAAGTTAGTGTCAGCCTGAAGGTATTCCAAATTTACCAAGCCGTGAAATGTGTCCTCCTTCAGCATGACCAGGAAATTGCTGTTTATATGTAGCTTTCTCAGGGATCCCAGTGCGCTAAACACGCCAGGTTCAAGCTCCTGAATGCTGTTTGCACCGAGATGTAAGGTGATGGCGTTCTTGAAAGGATCCATATCGTCTACAAGTAACTCCACTAAATCATTTTTATACAGGTTTAAATGGAAAGGCATATCTGTTGATACTTTCACTTCTGAGATTTTGCTTATGTTTCTGTCTTCACAGTTAATGTACAAGTGTCCATCTTTCTCTTCACAGGTGCACAAAGATTCGCAAGATCCACCGTATAATGCCTTGGGCTCAGTATCTCCAAAACTAGCTCCGGCAAAGAAGGAGCAGACGAAAACGATACTAGCCAGCATTTTTTTTCGTCCTTGTATCTAAAAAGACAACAGGGAGAGAGAAGAAAGGTAATTACTGAGTGCAGTTAGCAAACTCATAAAATAACACTGCATTGAGAAAATGATTGCAAGTTCACAGTTTTGAATATAATTAAATAGGCTATGATTTGAAGAAAAAAAAAGTGCCTAAATACAAGTATTTACAAGAATATCAAATTGTTAAAGGTATTAAAAGCATGTTCCTAATATACTGCATTATATTATTACATATAAGCAGTGAGTGGAACACTAGAACACTTTATAACTAACTCTGTAATAGTCCTAAATGAATAATTTGGTTGTGTCATTGATGATGATGATAATAGTGATAATTATATCACATTACATACTTATGGGAAATAATTAAGTATTTCAAATTAGTGGGATAATTACATTCTAATCAAGAAACAGACTTGTGCTTATGTACTGTAGATGAAGCAACCGAACACACTTAACTTGTCTTTTTCTACAGCTAAGGCAAAAATGTGTATATGTGCATAGCCTATATTTTACCACGACATTCTGAAAGATGCATAATTTGCTTTATACCAGCCCTCAGCTTCAGACACCCTGGGATTTTTCTGTGCATAATTAGACTGGTTTTCCAGACCTTGTTTTGTATGAGTGTGCTTTAGGATGTGTCCTATAATCATCTCACTATGCAAACAATTATACTTCAGAATTAATTTGAATGAAACAGAAGCAATAAACAATACACAACTCAGTGATTTCAATCTGAACAGGTTCTTCCACATTCATTTTTAAGATTATTTATCTTCAACATTCAACAATTGCCTTTGTATGATTTGTAGGTTTGGAGCCAAGAATCGGTTCCTTTACAATACCTGTTTGTTTTTTTTACCATTAATTTTTCATGCAAATACGTTCTTGCACTGACTCAGCACCATAGTACCATCCAGCTGAGTGATGTTACACCGGTGAGACTTAATTCATTTACTAACTAGTTGTTTACATTACAATGTGTTAAGATTTATTGTACAGTAAGTTCAATAAATTTTGAATATATGAATATAATATATACATCATATATATATATATAATTTTTTTTTCTCATGTTATTTATGTTTTTGTTTTGTTTGTTTTTTTCCTACATTTTTGCTATGTCACACCATAGGACAAGTCCTATTTTTATTTGTCAACTACCCATATCTATTAAGAATGAATGGATTTAATTATTGCATTGCACTTACAATATCTAAATATTGTGCGTCTTGAAACATATTTTGCAAAGATTTTTTCACTGATACTGTTAGGAATCAGAATCACGACTCATGCTTATTTGTGTCCATTTTTATTTTGGGATATTTCAGGATACATATCTGAGGGAGATGATGATGATGATGAAGACAATCTCATTTTTAAACTGTATATAGTTTTGCTCAGATGAATCTAAAATCTGCAATCAAAAGTGAGAGATTTCTGCACGCTATGAAAATTCTACCAAGACCAAATGATCTGCTATTTGGATTTACATCTTTATATTTTATAAGCTGCGGGTCAAAGATGATTTCTTTTGGATATGTTTATCTTCAATGGAATTGTATGAGACACATTGTATGGACAAAGTTGATATTTAAATCAAAATAAATCCCCCGGAGCAATCTCTTGCTCATACAGTTCCACCGAAGGAAAACAACCACACACTATTCTTAGTTGAAATTGTCATTTAAAACGACATAACACAGCTCCATGCAAATGAACTGAAACATAACCCCCCCCCCCCCCCTTGAGTCTCAGAGAATTTGCGTGGAATGGAAGGCTTCCCAGTTGTATTGACATTAAATCAAACATTGAGCAGTCCGGCATGCCACATGACACCGACAGGCTGTGTGCACTGACATCTGTGAGCAAACACGGTGTGTGAAGACAAAAAAGATGGTTTCTGTCAACTCTCTTGAGGATGCAGGTAGAACGGCAGTGGAAGGGGGCGGAGGCATAAACAAAATTAGATTAAAAGATTACAAAAACTGCGGAGAATATGAAAGCATGCATGTCATGCTAGATGACAGGACAAAGAAGGGGAAAAAACACGGTCCCATTCCTATTTTTAGCAAGCAGTGTGTGGCTGACAGTGAGGAGAGACTTTGTGGTCCATTAGAAGCAAGTGAAGCCTACATATTGCGCTCTCATGCATTTAAGCAGGGCCTAATATCCATCTACTTAACTATCTATCTATATACACACATACGCACATAGAGCTCGACCCGTGACTCCTCATGCCTCAGGTTTACACCCAACCTGCCTGTCTAACCCGCTCCACACATCCTTGGAAGGGAATGGGATCTGTCCTGATACAACAGATTTCCGTGTCTTTCTCTCGCCATCTTTCTGCTGTCTTTATTGTAGACAGCTCTCTTTCTCCCGTGTCTTTCTCTGGCATATAGGCTATCCTACAGGAAAGACAAGTCACGAATGAGATCTTTTTGATTTCTCAGTTGTTTCTCCTGCTAGACAGTGATGAGATTAAATGTAGAACAAACTGAGACGCTTAAGGCTTTTTCTATACTGAGAAAAAGACTGTTTAATCTCAAATCAACTATTTGAGAAATCTCAATAATGGCATGCTCTAACTACTCGATTGCTATTTCGTATAGCAAAAAAGAACAACTGACACAATTGTTGACTACAAAAGCAATATGGAATTGTAAAATTAGTGTGCATATATATATATATATATATATATATATATATATATATATATATATATATATTGTGTTTCTATATAAAGTTTTTTTTGTTTTTTTAGATCTCTTA
>JAUMHG010000033.1:15935490-15953854 GCA_032359395.1 Enteromius anoplus
TATATATATATATATATATTGTCTTTCTACTTACAGTTTTATGTGTTATTTGCCATGTCTTAACTTCTTTGTTAGTTATAGCATTGGAGATGAAAATGGTTTCATTCAGTTCTTTTTTTCTTCTTTTTTTTAAGGTAGAATTTTCCTGATTATTTGGTCTGTTCCTGCATGGTCTTTTTTTATTTTTTTTAATTAAAAATCTTTATATTGAAATCTAAGACTTGGTATTTTGTCAATTAAGCACGATCCTAATATTGTTGTTGTTGTTATTTCCCAAAGTAAAAAAAAAAAAATCCAAAACAGCAGTCAAACCTCAGTCAAACATGCTTTCCATTTAATCTCAATGCTCTTTAGGAGAAACTACTGAGATATTAAAGAGATCTTCTTTGGGACTTGTTCACAACCATCCTTGTCTATTTGTTTAATTCAATTCAATTCTAAGGTTTCTGATGTCTTTATTGTATTATGGGACAGATCCTATTTTCCACACACACCATTCTAACAAAAAACTATTGAGATATTGGAGATTTTGTCTGTGATTTCTCTTATTCTTTTATGTTTCTTAAATAGGTGAAAAATTAAAAAAATAGATGACAACTAAAATAATTAAAATAGGTACAGAAATGTATTTTCACTTCAGATCACTAGAATATTTTCCTATTAATTATAAAGAGATAGCAATTAAAATTTTGACACAAAGTCTGAAATTGCATTTTCTTGTAAAACATATTTGGTTTTATTTACATCCTATTTCACACTGTACAAGCACAGTAACTTGTTTGTTCCAACTGAAGTGACACATGCCAGAGAGAATGGAAGACATCCAAAGATATCCACCCCACATTATGCACACATATGTATGCACATACTGTATATGCAAATGTGCCAGTTCCTCTGAACATCAGACTATAATGAAGACCCCCAAAAGAAGAATACATCACAGCATCACACTGGTGAGCGTTTGGTGACATTGTTAGATGTTATATGTCCTGTCAAAGGATCAAATGTCTTAAGGCAAAGACAAATAACCCTCAAGGCTAATTTGTATGAGTCTAGTGAACTTGTTTGTGGCTGAGAGCTTCCTATATCCATAACAGAGGAAATATAGTGTGCGCTTCTTGCTTCTGCTATCTTATCTTATCACAATTCAGTGTCTTTTGTTTTGAGGCAGTACATTTTTTGTATGGCCCCATACGTCTGTGCCGTTTACACTGCATTGTTGAATTTCAATTGCTTTCAAGCCTAAAGCAACACAAGCATCTCTCAAACCAGCTGCCAAAGACAACGAATCTACACAACTAACTACAAATTAAAAAGTAAAAGTATTTGGGTCCTTTGTTTTTAATATTTGGAGCTCATTTGCATTTCAGCAGAATATCACGATGCTAACCTTTTTTAAAAAGGAAATTATATTTGATCCAGTCCCCAAAGAAGTATTGTTTGTCGACAGCGGGCATTGTCTTGCTTGAGCAGGTTGAGAGAATGGCGGCTGTCTCGGACACATTTCTAAGGGTCGGTCATTCATTATTTATCTGATCAGTAATGAAACACCACCAGAACAAGGTTGGCCAATGAAGCATGGCAATCAATGGCTGTGGTCCTGTCACGCAGGAGCAAATCAACTGCTTAAACCAACCAAGGAGCCATTTGCATAATCTGCTTACCATATGCTACTCAAAGGACAGGTACAACTTTCATTTTCCTAGACTTTTGCAAGAATTGTCTTATCTTTCATGTCTTCTGTGAAGCTGGTGTCAAGCCAATTCAACTCGCAGAGCATGAACATGACAAACGTGACATTTTACAAGACAATGCAGTTAGGGTTGCAACCTCACCCAGGTAGAATAATTTGGGTCTAGTGAGCTTCCTTTATACAAGCATGTTAAAAAATCAGGACACTCAGGCGCCAGACCATTTAAAATCCACACCCAACACAAGGACTAATTTTGGGTTTCCATTGTCCTTAAAGGGTGTATGTATCATTTTGATTCAAACGTCTGATGTCGGGGTCAAAGTTTATATGCATAAAATTTTATTTTGCTCCGTGTTCTTGTTGTCTATTACCTGAAATATGTTATGGAGTTTGCCATGTTCTAATTGCAATTCCTGCCATCACTTCTACCACCTTTTGTCTCAAGTTGTTTTGCAGGGCATTTTTGCAATGCATGCAACTTTAAACAAGCTGTCTTAGAAGGCAGCATAACATTGTAGTACACATTTGCAAACAGTCTTAGTTTTGTGAGCACACCTATGGTTTGAAATGTGGTTTGTGCCTATGATTCGATTCTGATTTAAGTTTAAATTTTAAGTGCTTTGAACTCGTTCATGATGCCTTTGGAGATTTTGGAGCCTGTGGATCATCACATTTATCATTTGCTATATATATAACATGAACGAATTTACAGGTTGGAGCATAGGTCTTTCAAATGTGTTGCTAAACAAATGTGCTAGAATTATTTCACAGGAATTAGCAGTTAGATCTACCGGATGAAACCAGATATGCTCACTCAAACAAACATCTGCACGTAACAGATGCACCTCTCCCTGCAAATCAACATCACAACAGGAAGTTGTTCTTAGTTTTTCTGCTCTCCATTTGATTTTCTCCTTCACTGCAGTTTATTCTAATAGAGCATGCTTCTGTGCTCCCATTTTATTGGTACATGCTACAGTATGTCAAGCATTTCTAATGCTTATACTTTGAGTTAGTGAATTCAACAAACCCTTGACCAAAAGTATTCAAATTTGGGGGGAAACACATGCCATATGTGTAAAGGAGATAAATCGAACCTCAGAATGAGAAGTTCACTTGAATGGTGATTGAATGGTTATGTCTGGACAACTTAACAAGTGATACTGAAGAGCAGATAAGAATAGCATATACTGAATAAACAAGCACCATTTCTCAAGAAAAAAAGTCTGTCTAGATTACGTGTATTCAAGAACGTGTGTGACTTGTTCAGAACTTTATATTGTTTCTTTGGTCACTAAAGCAAATGATGTGGAAAAATGACAGCAGTGGGTCTGACACAGAGTTGACATCTTAAAATTATATAGCACTGCATTTCTAGATGAATCATGTGAGCGTTCCCATCGTTCAGCTCTGTGAATTCAGCTTTGCCTGAAGCTCATGAAAACGACTGCGGCTAATGAGATAAATGCAGAAGATATTACAGAGATGTAATCATTTAATAAAATAATCATCACTTTTAACAACTTTTCAACTTTCTCTTGTATTGCATTTAAAGCTAGATTTATTCTAAGGTCAGAAGATTATTTTGCACATTGTGTGCCATTAAACGTGTGATATTACTCAGGAAGCCGCGTTATTCTGGAAGCTGTAAACATGTTGACTTTAACTGTTTTAGGAGGATTATCTTCAAACGTTTGCTCTCTTTTGACATTAGTTTTCTTTAAAGAGAAAACGCAGTAATGCTTTACCATAAGGTCTGCATCGTTAACATGAATAGGTTAACTAACATTAACAGGAAGCACTATTTCAATTATACCTTGTATAAATTGTAACACAATTTAACATGATTTTTTGAAGACATATTGAAATAATGTTTTATTGGGAAACACAAAGTACAAAAACACAATTCAGTGCATTAACTAATATTAATAAATATAACTTCAAGAAATGCATGAATTTACCATTTACTACTTAAAGATGCAGTGTAATAATTATTAATGCTTAGTTCATATTAACAAATATCTAGTAATAACTAATGTAAATAAATACAATCTAATGTAAAGTGTTACCAAAACTACAGCGCCCCTTGTGGCAATAATAAGAATGTGTTGCATAATGAAATATCATATCATGCATTTCTAAATGCATACATGTATGAAACAGACCTTGCACAGCAAAAGTTGCTCCTCCCTCAAGTGTTTTAACAGATTTTTTTGTTTTTGTTTTGTTTGATTTGTTTGTTTCTTGAAAAAGGATTTCAATGTTACCCGGTCTCAAATAAATCTGAACTGCACAATGCGAATCCTCTTGAGACTCACATGTATTTACAAGGGCAACCATTATCTCAGCGCAGGGAGAGAAGATCGATGATTTAATTTTCTCAGTGTCGTTTTCATCAACAGACACAGTCTTAAAAAAAGCAAAGAGCCTTTTTGATACTACAGATTCATTTCTTCCAAACAAAGTTAAAAATACTTGCCGGTAGCCCAGAGAGCACCATTAATACTATTGTTCATATTTTGGTTGATAAAATCTAAGTTCTAAAATGTGGCATATAACTCAGCATCGGCTACAAACATAAAATAATCAAATTGGATGCTGTTTGAACTTTTTCGAAGCAATTAGATCTGTGCTTTTCACCAGATGGTCGATAAAACTGGCAAAAAAAAAAAAAAAAAAAAATCCCTGACATTGAAGGAAGGACCTGATCCATTTCAAGAGACAAGAAGATGGGCTCTTTAAACTTGGGCCAGTAAGCAGCCACCTAGCAACTATTCAGAACACCTTAGCAACCACAGAGCAATGCAGTAAAAACCGCTCTGTACTTAGTGACCAAAGCAATGTCCATCAAGCATTTGATCAGATGAGCAGCACTTAAAGTCTAGGTTTCCTTCCAATGAAATTGCATGACACATTTAAGCATAATTTAATTAAATGTGCGGTCTTCGTAATTTTTCCCTGCTGTCCATGTCTGCCACCTGACAATGTTTGTTTCCCTTGGTGCTGTCATGATGGGAACAAAACTGAACTGAGCTGAATAATGGCACTATGTCTAATAGGGATGCTTTATAGTTTTAATTTATTTTGCAACTGACCACCAACTCACTCAAGCTGAATTGCCTTCTGTAGAGTTCTGTAGAACTGAACTGAACTTGTTTCATAATTGACGAACTTAAACAGTTATTGAACTGTAATGATTGGACACTGAACTAAAACTGTCTTCTGTTGATCTGCTCAAAGCAGAGTCAAACTGGTTTTGTAATTGATGAACTTTACCTACTGTTGAATCGGTCTAATGTCATTATTCAGCTCACTTCAGTTCAGAGTTGATTGAACTCAACTAAAACACAAAAAATGGAGCTGTCACATCAAATACAGTTCAGTTTAGCTTTGATTTTGTTCAGTTCAGTTCAAATGAATCAGCTGAATGAACTGAATCAGCTTTGAACTGAATTTAGATGACAATATTTTCTTCTGTAGAGACTCTTTATAAGGAATCGAATGTTTCATAAATGTTTCAAGCTCAATAACAATAATAACTTCTGTATTCTTTAGAACTGCTTATAGCTCATTTTACCTTGCTTCCTAATTGATGAACTTCACATGTATTGAATCAGTTTAGAGTCATTATTCAGCTCTGTTAAATTCAGTGTTGATTCAGTTCACCTGACTCCATCTGAAAAGAGAATAATGACAGTGCTGTCTTCTGTAGGGATGCCTTTGCAGACCTTGTCTTATATCCGCTTTAAAAAACAGCTGTAAAAGCACTTAATAAAATAAAAGTAACTTGATTTAATTTCACACATAGAGCACTTTGGATAAGATGTAGCCAGGTATAAAGATCCGATGCAAGGTTCATGGCTTGTTTTGACACACCAGTGTTGTTTGTGTCCGTGTTGTGTGTGTGTAAGCGCACAGCTCTCAATAAAGGGAAGTAACCTCCAACAGATTGTTGCAGGTTGCATCCGCAGCATGCCACTGGGGGACTTTAACATCCAGTGCAGGGGAATGAGGGATGGAGAGATGAAGAGAAAGAGTATATACTGGGCTTGGGGCAAAGGGATGAGCGAATCAGTGATGCTCCATTTTACCCTGCGCAAATCAGTGGGCTAGCGCAGATGGCCCCTTCATTGTGTCTGTGGCACTATGGAGAAAATGATGTGCTCGCCCCAGGGAGATGCCACAACACCCACATATAAGAGCAAAGGCGAAAGAAAAGGCCGACAGTCCCATGAACCTAATAAACTCGCCCACTCGATATGGAGTGTCATAGTGGGTTTAGCCTTAGCTATTAATAAAAGTATGCTGTTTTACCCTCATGTTTGGTTGATTGTACTATTGCACATGTGAAATCTCTCTTTTTGCTTGTTTGTTGTGTACTTCAAAGCCATTAAACTGATAAAATAGATGATTTAATTGTCTCTTATATTGCAGCTTGTTATCCACACTCTTAAAAATAAAGCTCCCTTATTGAAATGGAGAACCTTTAACATCCATAGAACATTTCTATTGCACAAACTGTTATTTATAATGGGAAAAAAAGATTGTCAGATCATTGAAATATTCTTCCTACTAAGACAAAAAAGGTTCTTTTAACTATTAACATAAATGTTTTTCTAATACATAACCGTTTAAAGGTCACAAATTTGTTTTAGTTTGGGCTTCTTTAACACATGCACAAAATACAGTGCAATTCAAATTGCAAACATGAAAAGAACATGTTAGTGTTTGAAAATGCATTGCATTCATAAAATACCTGTGGTTTCAGCTAGACCTCAAAAAGAGATGCAAATAAGTATGAAAGTTTGTTTACAATATTTTAAAGCGAAATGCATTCATTATCATCCTGGTACCTAAATGTGTACGCTTTAAATGATTTGATGTAGCTAGTGTCACGCTGTACCAGTTAAGCTATTAAACGTGAAACCTCAATGTTAAGTATAGTTAATAAAAAAAGTAGACATATTCATCCTATCCTAATGTGTTGCATTCACTAAAAGAAAAGAAAAGTTTAGATGTGCACTAAACAATCTTTATCTTTAAGAACAACTCCACATAATAGTCATAAATCCATTTAGACTGTTTGAAACCTCTCTAACATCACCGTAGATTTAATGTGGACTGCGCATCTATCTCTCGAGAGGGTGCTGCAAACTCTCTCTCCAGACATCAAATTAAGACTTCTGCATGTGTGTGTAGGTATGTCTGGCTGAGCACTTGTGAGTGTGTGTGTCTATGCCTTTGTGTAAATGTGACTTTGAAGGCGAGCATCTGTGCTGCAGACGGCTACATCACAATGAAGTCACCTGAGTTTCATTTACAGGGATTGAATTTGCAGGGAATGAATAAGTAAAATAAACCTTATAAGGTGTCCTTGGGATAACAGGAGACAGTGTTACATTATCACTACATTTTGTACTTTTGCGATGCGTTTAGATTTAAAATATATATATTTATGTATATACTGTAGCAGAACGAGCATTAGAAACTAACTGTTCAAAGGAGAAACAAGTGATGTGCATTTTGCGGTCTAGGCATCGTGCCAACCCGTATGTCCCAAAACAAATGTTTAATGATACAAAATCCATCGCATCTGCTGTAGTACCG
The DNA here is from genome assembly GCA_032359395.1 of Enteromius anoplus. Lineage (NCBI taxonomy): Eukaryota > Metazoa > Chordata > Actinopteri > Cypriniformes > Cyprinidae > Enteromius > Enteromius anoplus. The sequence goes on from JAUMHG010000033.1 coordinate 15,942,791, forward strand.
CCTAGCATTCATCCTAAAACACTTTCGATCCACACCGACGCTAAAATAATCACACTGCTTTGACTTTGGATGTGTCATTAGTAAGCCACTCTTACCCAAATTACGCAGCGCAGGAGTCTTTGTAGCTCCACTTGGCCAAGTTATCTGTGCTTTGTGGATCAAACAAAACCACCCAGTTTTGCAGCACAAACCGGACGCCTGGACTTCTCAAAGGGCTTCCTTGGCACGGAAGAGCCCACCGCGCAAAAAGACGCATGGAACAAGTCCAGATCCAACTTGCCCTCAGCTCTCCATCGCGCGGTGGGTTGTTTTATTATTCATTTACGTGTCCTGTCGCGATGTTCAGATATTTTGCGCCCGCATCTCTTGGGCTCCGCGTGTCAGTGTTCCGCTAGTCCAGTGCTCGAGAATAAAAGTCCGCAATTAACATTCAGCTGTCCGCGTCGCTTCGGAGAGCGCCTGACCCCCGCGGTTTCTTTCTGAAGGTGTGGAGGAGGCACAGATTCTCTAGCCTTTCGATCTGCCCAGTGAATGAGCTTGTGCTGGAGCTTCACTTCACTAGAGCTCCTCCCTCCGTACAGTCTTTTAGAGGCTATCGTGACTCCATATGGAGAGGAGAGTGAAAAAGAGAGAGACCTGAACGCATCCTTGCGCGGGACTTCTGCGGGAGTGTAGGGTTTGAGCAACCTCGTCCATTATGTTAGGCTACCTTCTGAAAAAAAAAAAAAAAAAAAGAATCTGAGGGAAGTTGCCTACAACACACATTGCTCAATGCTCAGTGCATGTTGTTGTCAAACTATATTAGAGAAGTTTTCGTTGATTTGATTTGATCTAGTTTAAAATATGCATTTTATCAGAATATGCGAGATATGCAGTTCAAACGATTGTGGCACATTTGGGGTAAACCGGTACAATGAAATCTGTCATTTAGTAAAATAAAACAAGGCAAGGTTAAATAAAATAATTCAGAACTTGTTTAAATAAATAAAAGGATATATAGATAGATTCACAAATATATAGATATAAAGCCATACATCATATGTATAAACCTTTGCTATAACCTTATAACTTTCAAAAAAGATTTAAAACAAGTGACAACCTGCCCCAACCTGACATTAATAACAATGAATATTGCCCTGAGAACTTCAGTTCAGCTGTTTAAAAACTGGCTCTATTTTGAGGTTGACCTTAAAACCTCTATGTATGATGAATATATAAAATATTAAAATCTACATAGACATACAGATTCACAGATATATACATATATAGCCTGCATGTATAAACCATCACTTTTTTAAATAGCAAATGCCGTAACTGTATAAATGTTTAGTGTGACAACTTACCCCAATCTGAAAACTAGTATTGTCTTGAGTACTTGAGTTAACTGTTTGTTTAAAAACTGGCTCCTTCGTGCAGTTGACTTGTTAAAACATGTACAGTATGATGACTATAACAATATAACAAATATGTCACTGTTTGACAAGACCCCGTGCAAATAAAGTTAAACATTAAATGAAGAATATTAGAACTTAAAATATGTTTGAACCTTTTTGTATGTTTTTTTAATGAATTATAAGATGTGTTTAAAAGCATAAAACTAATATTTTCCTGAAAAGGGAGATTTTGTATGATCATGTGAGAGTATGAAAGGAATCCACTCAGCCACACACTTTGTTTTTTCTCTCTCCCTTTCTTTTTACTCTCATTTTTCGCGTGATGACTAACCCATCAGCGAGACTGACAAGATCATGTAAAGCTCATCATGAGTCATAATGTGCAAGTTCCTGTTTTCAAACTGTTATATGTAACTGAAACCAACCATAATAGAGATCACACTGCATTTAATTATCAGGCGTGATCTGTTTAATCCATACTATTACATGTATTGCACTCCTATACCTGAGTGGAAAAGAGGAAGAAAGCACACAGATTTTTTTTTTCTTCCTGTCATGTGTTTGCAGGTATAGCGTTGTTCAAGCAGCCCACACCTTTTCTATCCACATTACGTAAGCTGAGAACACCCACATGTGAGGCAAGAGTCAACTTTCACATGTTCTTCAGCTTCTGACATAAATCAATAAAGTATTCTGACATGCTTTTGATTAATACAAAAAAAAAACAAGTCATATCTGAGAACATGAGAAGAGATATGTAGATGTTTTCATCCTTCATCTTTGCTACTGTTCGAATGCGTCTTATGCACAGAGTTTAGTTTTAACCCTTTTCCCTGACATACTGTATAGTAACAATTATATATTTGAAGTATTATCTAATCTAATGAGCTCTAAATCTAATGACTAATTTTTGGGACCCTCATTTGTGGGGTCATTTCCATCAGATCCAGAACAATGTATTGCTATTATTGCCCTTTCCAAGCTGTAATGTTGTTAAATAAAACACAAAATATTTTTAATTGTGTATATGCAGCACTCAAAATAGATAGAGATGTGGATTATTACCAAAATATTTATTTTGTTGTGCTGATATAATGTTATATATATTATGATATATTTTATTGGACCACAAAAATATGTTGTATGGGTATATTTGCAGCAATAGAACTTTTTTTGCACTCTCAGATTCCAGATTCCTGGTTTAGTTTATCTATTGTAACAACATTTTAACATTATTTCATCCGACTGAAAGATCTAAATCCTTTATTGCAACTAACTGTACGTTTTAGAGGAGTAATATGCTTTTTTCCCCCAGTCATGCAGTGAAAAGGGATCCAGGTCAATAGAGTCATGTTATCAATGTATATAATTGATTTGCCGAATAGTGCGCCTGCATTAGCCATCTGTTTTGGCTGAATTACTCTGAGATTCTCTAGGAAACAGCATTCCGAAGTTCAGAGTCAGCAGCTTCTAATGAATGCTGAGTTAAGACATGCTCAGCTCGATGGAATCACGGCGCTCCGGTAAATGCACGGTTTTAACTTTTCCACCGAAGACATTTCTAGAGCAGGGGGCAGTCATTTGCTTGTTTCTCCTGCATGTCATAGATAAGTCTGATCAAAGAAAAATTCTACTGTGCTGTATGATTAATCACAAAGAGTGACCTACTGTAAGGGACAGTGTCACACTTTTAATCATAGATTGGATTCAAAAACTAGTGGGCCTACAGTGCAATGCAACAATTTTTGTTGTTTTTGTGCTTAGGAAAATGCATTTATTTGAACAATAAGACAGTAATGTTCCAAAAGGGGAAAAATCTAATTTGTATTATTTATGTGATCAAAGATGAATTTTCAGCATCATTACTCCAGTCTTCAGGGATACATAGTCTTTCAGAAATTTGCTTAACATTTTATTATTATTTTTTTAATCAATGCTAAAAACAGTTATTTGTTTGTTTGTTTGTTTAAGGGTCATTTGATGAATAAACTGCTAACGGAAAAGAAGTTGTTTTTGTTACTTTGTTTGTTTTTTGAGGACGTTTTTAAAACCAAAGTTCCAAAGCAGCAAAGTTCTGAGAACGTTCCCTGTGAGCTGTCTAGAAAGTTCAAAAGAGCAGCTTTATTTTAAAAAGAAATCAGTTTTAACACTTTCAATGTCCTTACTGTCACTTTCAATTAATAAAAAAAAAAAAAAAAAAAAATCAATGCACTTTTAGAGTATACAGACTATAAACGTAATTAACATCACAGTCTCACTCCAACTCGTCACATGTTGATGCTTGGCCATTTTTTGAAGCTCAAGATACCCCTTTTTAGTCACATTTCGACTTTTTAATTTCCATTAAAAAACAAAATACCATCTTTCAACATTTGTGACAATGCATCTTAAACCCGGTTGACCTCTCAATCCAAATATAACCACAAAATCTTCTGTGGCTCAGAAGTGGAGAACAAACTGAAGCCATAAATGCTAAATGCTCACAAGGATTGTTTCTAACCCGGGGCTTGTATTGTACCATCTCTGATTAGCACCCCTACCTGCCCTCGTAATGTTCAAGCACTGCGTGCAGGTAAATCTCACACAGGCAGTCCTGAAGCATAAAATAATAAAACAAGGAGAAGAATATAAACAGAAAAGGGGCATATGTAGAGCTTAATCGAACAAACAAATGCATGATCGGAAATTAAAGCAATAGCTCACCGAATAGAGAAACAAAGAAACGGTTGTTTGCGTGAGCAAGGGATTATAAGATGACAAACACTGAGCTGTTGTATCAGGCCTTGCATAACTAACCCTATGTGTTTGATCAACATGTTGAATTATTTGAACACGTGTTTGATTAAAGATTCCGAACAAAAGAGCGTGCCGTGATGATTTAGTTATTTGCCTAAGGTGAACAATGAGAAAAATGTTTGCTTAAACTAATATAGCACCTGCTGCTGCTTATGTAAATTATCTCTATATAGCAAAAGGGCAGTGGGGTCATTTTAAAAGCTATCCCTATGTTTTCAGTTGTATAATTATTATGATTATTTATTGCATTTTTATCATTTTCTGAATTATGAATGCCTTTATATCGTCTTGTTTTTTGTTGTAATTGTTTTAGAACATCAAGATATTTAACTATTAAATATTTAACTAAATATAAAAGTAAAAAAAAAAAAACTGTAACTGCAACTGTAACTGAAATAAAAGAGATTTATTTATATCAATGTAGATATAATATACTATTTAAATATCATATAGGAAAAGTCATATATAGGGAAAAAAACAAAACAAAACAAACAAACAAACAAACAAAAAACATTGCTGATGTCAATTTTTGAGGCAAAGTAAAGACATTGATGTATTTTAAGATCTTTAAGTTAAAACAGCTCAGACTTACATTTTAGTCTGGGACTATAAGCCTTCTCTGTGGAAAGGATGGTATATGTTTTAAGTTTTAGTTTTGCATGCAGGAAAGCAATATAAAGTTTTCATATCATATGATGCCTCAAGTAAATGCATTGCTCTATAATTTATAAGGGTTTTTCTTTCTTGTGTACCTTACCTAACACTAGCCTCAAACAATAAGTCCCAAAATTTGGATTACATAAGGCCAGGACAGTTGGGTTTGTGTTTGTGTAACTCTCCTAGATTGCTTACACCACAACTTATCTTGCTCCGAATGGGTTTTGAACCCAGGTCTCAGGCATGGGAGGCGGACACTCTAACAAGAAGGCTAAAGGCCATGACCACTAGTGTCAGTCGATAGAGCACCTCTTTTTGAGATCAGGGCAGTGAGGTTTACCTGCACAGCCCTTACTCGCTGGCCTCCGTTACATTTTCCACAGCCTGCAAAGTCAGAGGTATTGCAGAAAACATCATGCTGAACAGAATAGGAAATGTCTCCCGATTCCCTTACAAGATAAGGAAGTTAGCAATAAATAATAAACATACTGTATCTATGTCACACAGATATATATATATATATATATATAGTCTGTGTTTTGGACTGGACTGTGTTGCGCTTGTGAGGGAGATTAGAGGGCAGGTTGTCACCAGAGGCATGCACGCAATGCAAACATTACCTGAGCTGTCAACAAATGCCACAGAATGTGTTCCAACATGTTAAAACAGCTCCTGCAATAGATAATCACATGCTGCTTATCAAAATGATCAGGGAGGAATTCTCTGGAATGAGACAGCAGCTTGGTCAAAGGCATCAAGCCTGTTGTTTTGTTGTTTTCAGTCTGTTATTTTAGAGACGTCACACATTGCCAAGGTGAACAACATGGAAATGTGGTTAAAGATCACACGCAACGAGCGGTTTTTGACAAATGTGCCGACCGTGATGTTGTGTGTGTTACTAGCAGCTGAAAGTATTTTTAACTAAATAAAGTTATCTGGAATATTTGATAAGCAAACATGAGTTGTAAAGAACTGTATCAGGCTTTCTAGTTTCTGCACAACTTCCTTGTTTCTCAACTTTATGCCACATATGCTTAATAATGCATTTAAATCATTTGAAAGCGGCTTGAATTATATATTGCATTTTAAAAAAGATGTATTTAATACTGTATATCACATTTTTATGTCGCAATATCTTGACTTAACTTTGAGTATATCAACATTCCAACTATTCCAGTTGAATTAAGTTGACAGAAAATTCAAATGCTTTCATATTGCACTTCTTACTAACTGTACATGGAGAGAAATACTTTCATTGAAATAATTGTATTGAAATACAAATACTGGATAATTAAACAATTGAAAAGCTTTTCAGGATGTGCAACAACAAGCTCAGAAAATGTGTGTCGTAATGCTCAAAAAAGTTCTGATTGAAATCTCTCATGCAATTTTTGATATTGTAAATAGAAACATCCATTACTTGCACACAGTGGAAACATTCTTTGTGATACGCAGTCCATTTAGGTTTGTTATAAAGTCTCCTGAGCATCCATAAGACATTTATACAGTAAAAGAAATAGAACTGTGCTTCGCTGCTTCAGTGATAGTTTATGACAATGTAATGAGCTCCAAAATATGTCAAATTTTATTTCTCTGCACACATTCTGTTGTGGTGCCCAGCTTTACTTACTGGATAAATTACCCCAGAAAACATACAGAAAAAATGTGTGTGTTTATTTTCTGTCAAGCTATATAATTTAGATTCTCAATTTAAGTAGACATTCATTCATTCATTATTATTGTTATTATTATTATTATTATTATTATCATCATCGATATTTATTGACAGATGATTAGGGATTTTTTGTCTTTTGTATTATTATTTATAAATTATTATTTATAAATTTATATTTTAATATTTGTGTATTTTTTAGATTAATATTATTTTTTATTATATTTTATATTTATATTATTTATAAATATATAAATGAATATAAATGTATAAATATAATATACATTTTTAGAATGATTTTTGAAGGATCACGTGACTGGAGTGCTTGACGCTGAAAATATGCATCTTGGAAATCCCAGAAAACAATGATATTTTACATATAATAAATTTTTAAATACAGTATACTCAAATGGAAATCTATTAGTTTAAATAACTAGTTTTGGCTAAATGCAGATTTGGTGAACAGAAGACACTTCTTTAAGAAACATTAAACATATTACTGGTAGTATAAGGTTTGCATAAGGCAGGGCATTTCATCATTCAAGGCAAACGTCAAGCATTAGCGAGCACCTCAGATTGTTAAATCAGTTACTGTCTGCTTCAGAGCACCTGCATTCACAACAGAAGGAAGAAAACCCTGGATGGTCTTTGTAGGTTCCCTGTCAAAGTAGAAAAAGTTCAACTACACCCAGAAGTCACAGGTTTCTATTTTTAACCTATTCACGAGCCCCCAAAACTGAGCTTTACTGATACGACTTTAAACGAAGCCTTGTTTCTGCCCCCAGTGATGGTGCACTTGATAATCAGGCCAATGCCACCACATGACTCACATGATATGTTTTGATCAAACGGGCATAGAACGGTATGTGTCTGGCCATATTAAAACATCTATTGTATTAAACTCTGTCCTGAAGGTAGGTGAGCATTCTGTCTGCAGGGCAGATCATTTGATACCTCCCTTGGGCCAGACCACAGACAACATAAGGTTGTCACCTTTTGAGAGCTCATAACTCTTCTCTTGGCACTGCAGAACAAAGCTTTATGGCCTGCCTTTACACAGGAGTCATATCCTGTCGATTGTCTGGCTGTGTTTCAACAAATTAAAAATGAATGTGTCATGTTTATCTAAAGCTCAGCGGCTTTGTGCCGAGTTTGTGGAAAACTTGGATGTATTGTCTCGCAAGCTTTTGTTCGTCCGCATGCAATGTGTAGTCGATGCCTATCAGGCATGGGATGTGCTAACCTATGCTGACCCAGTCGGACATGCGGTGGATGGAAAAGAGAGGACAGCTTGTCCTGGAGATGCAAATGAATGTTGACCTGGTCAATCAAGAACCAAGATTGATTTACATGGTAATGTAGAAATATGACTGATGCTTCTCGAAAAAAGGTCCCCAAGATACATTCCCTGATCAACCACATTTGTCGTCATTTAGGATTCAAATGGGTAATTTACAAAATTGTAAGCGATTTAATATAAAGTGAAAGTAAGCAGTAAGGTCCAGCTCTAAATTCACTGTCAATGGGGTGTGAGCAGATTGTACAAAAATGACGACTGAGATAATATGAATCTTATGAAACTTACAATGTGCGTTAAGAACTAGCCCTAAACCAACCCATTAGTAAAGCACAAGCAGATAGGTTTTTAGGAATTAGAAACCAATGCCTCAAAGTGTAAAATAGTTTTGTAAAATAGAGATTGTGTGATGTCAGTTATGACAGAAGCAACCTAATCTCGTAAGAAAAACACATTTACAATGAGGAAATGTCATACAGTTTTGCAGTTCCCTATGATGTTCATACATTTTTTTTTTTGTAAAAACGTAGAGATGAAAGTTGTCAGTTATGACAATACTCTCAAGTATATTATGAGGTGATTTTGTATGAGTCAAAAAAATAAAAACCCTAAACCTATCTATTGATTGAGATCTTACAAATTAACCACCAATTCAGCAAAACATAAGATAGTCACGAATTGCCAAAAGATTGCACTTTTTATGAGGTCTGTAATTTGTATGAATTCGTACAACCTCACTCGTGCGATTTTATGTGATTTGTCTAAACCCCAGTGACTGGTGGGTTTAGGGGTGGGGTTAAGTTGAGGTCATTTAGAAAAATTCATACAAATTGGTGAAAATTGAATGAATTTGTACGAGTGAGGTCCGACAGATTTGTACAAATTAGCCACCTTGTAAAACATGTACAAATTGCTGTCAGATCAGGCTGGAATTAAACCCCAATTTAGCAGTGAAGTGCCATGAGACTGTTAATCTGAAAAATATCAAATAAAATATCTTCAGTAGTAGAGCTACTTTAAGTGGAGGAATTGTTTCTGAGCGGATACATGCATCTATCATTAAATTTGGCTTTACTGGCTATGTGTGGTCATGACAACAGTAAAAAAATAAAATAAAAAAATAAACTTGCATATACAATATTAGTAGGTGGTTTTGAGATTGGGGAGTTTTATCACACTCACGTCTTTTAATTGTGACAAAAAAAAAAAACAAACAAAAAAAAACACACACACAAACATTTTTGAAACTTTTAATCAGTTTAACCAAATTATTCACTCTTTCAAAGTGCTGAAAATCACACTGATGACATTGGATCTAAAATACAGTACAGCCATGAAAACATATGTTCAACAGTGTTCAACAAAATATCTGAAAATATAGTTTGCTACAACACTTTTAAAGAAATAGTCTAACTTTAAACAAATAGTTATGCTCGGCTTCGAATCATCAAACTGACTCAAGATCGGTTTACTCTGGCTCACAGGTTTACTTGAGATCAAGCCTTCCTGGCATCAAACCAATGCTTTGAAACTTTTATGCAAGGTACAGTATTATTTGCTGAAGTCACATGACTTGATCAGTCAGATAAATGTGACAAAGCATTGACTCGAACCAAAAGGAAAGATAAAGGTTTCAGTAGTGTTTCGTGCAACTAGAGTTTAAGCTAAAGACTGCTGAGCAGATTCTAAAGACTTACCAGAAATGTATTTCTAAACAAATTACGCCTACGAAATGATTTAGGTAACAAGATACTGAGCCAGATTCGGCTTGCATTCTCTGATAATAAATCATGTGGCTTTTACATGTGGTCTTCTTGGTCAGCACTTGATTCACCAAAAAATGGTCAAATTTTGGTAATGCAATAAAAATTGGTGTTCATGAGAATATGAAACGGTGTCTCTTGTTATTTTTGACAGTGCATTATTTGTGACTATTACTTGTTTGCACAAGCTGAGTGACGAGTTAACATAATTGACATCATGTCACAGATGCCGTCGATACAGCTTAACTTATTGAACCCGGATCACTGTTTTAATATCACGTTTCACAGCCATGCTTATGTCTTTTCTGAGGATTTTGAAGGAACGTTTTATTGCAGTCCATCGTGCATTCACTGTTTCAAAGATAAATAGCAATTAAATGTCTCTTGTTACTTACTAGAACGGATTTTCTCTATAAATGGGTCCATTATGGTTTACTTGAATTTCATAAGATGATAAATTTGATGGAATAAAAAGGATTCAAATTAATGTGCATGAGAAATTGATATCTGAAATGTTCTCATTTAATTCAACCCCTACTTATCTATTTATATAGGAACGCAATGCATCATCTTGTTCTATAATCCTTGTGATGAATTCATTAAAATATTTATTATACTTATTGTTTGCTAAAGTGCTTAATTTTATTTTCACTTTTTTAAAGACCCCCCACCTGGTCTGGTCTTGTGGCGAGTACATGTTTGCTGACTGTATTGGTTGACTTTAATGCATGTCTCGGAGCTGTTGTGCGTAGCTCTCTGAGGCTTAACTCTCAGTGAATAACTGAACCCAAAAAAAACAGAAGGCCATGTAATGTGCTTTCCCCACCAAATTATACGGGGTGGAAGTGTTTCTAGCCTGCAGACATAATGACGAATACATCAGGACATGTTTCAGAGCTGACACGTTCTGCTCTAAAGGGACATGGTTGTCTGTCTCACGACGCCCTCTTCTGGCGAGCAGACACAGCAACGGCGCTGCAGTGTGCTCTGCTCATAGTGCTAATGAGCTTTTGAATGATTTAAAGCTGGGGTTTTCACACTGTTCCTGGATGGGTCCTTTAAGATGAATGATCTCAACAGCTGTATTATAAAAACCCTAGCCAGGTGTCCACAGTTTTTTAAACACAGAATTTCATCGTAGGGAAAATCAAGGATGTCTTAATAGTCAAAGGTTTAGAATAATAATTGAATATTTGAAATTAAGTCTGTTATGCTTACAAAGGTTGCATCTAGTTTTATTACACATACTGCAATAAATAAATCAAATAAATATTTTTCCCCCACAGACTGAAACATTAGTATTAGCTCTTGAACAATAAACACACACTGAAATTATATATATATATATATATATATATATATATATATACTGTATATACACATGCATCATAAACAACTCATGCATTATAAACTAATTTGAAAATGTTATAAACATTTATTACACGGCTCTCTGGAATGCTTGATTCTGATTGGTCAGTTGAGACA
>JAUMHG010000033.1:16063593-16079918 GCA_032359395.1 Enteromius anoplus
TGATGAGAAATTTCACATTGAGATAATCAGATTGAAGACTTTGTTGATATTATAAAAAACACATCAGTATTTCAAAATGCTATGTTTTGTTATTTTATTTTTGGCATACATTATGAATGCAATGCAGTTCAATGCAGATTTCACCTTAAATTTTGGAGGTTATTTAGATATCTGCTCTCAGTTTTGATTTGAATGAAGTCGTGTGCGATATTACTAGTGTCTTATTCTCAGGAGGCGGATATGAGAAGCTGGAGACTTGAGCAGTATTTGCTCTTCATTTAATCTCATTGAGACAACTGAGAGATGCACAAGATCTTATTTCTTTCCTCCGGGACTACAACAAAAAGACATAATTAGTTCTAGAGCATCGCTGCACCATCAGAAACGCAATCTTACAATTGACAATCCTCTAATCCTAATATGATGGTGGGTTTGATTCCCTTAAACCTGCCTGATTAGCTCTTAACCTCAAGTGTCTCGATCCTTTAAGAGTCCTTAAAACCTCTTATTGTTTGCTGTCCACTCAGTACTGGCAGACTGAAGCGTGCATCCTTCAGCCCAGAGACAACAGCCGTGTCCTTCAAAGCGCTATTTCCCAAGCGCCGTGTAGCGGCATTATGCCCATCAGAGGCGACTGGGAGGCCGAGCGATTCTTTTGGCTGAGGCGGCATCTTCAGTGACAGCCCACCAAAGACTCTTTGGCATGGCTCCTCATCCGGTTAAGGAACAGGATTGGGATGCAGTTGGCAAGCCCTTGGTAAAACTGTTATCGCTCCCAAACAGATAAGAAGCAAATCTAATCAGAGGAGAAAAAAGGCATATACTGCAATTTTTCCACTTTTCTTGCCCTTTATTTTGCGCTCGTTTTCTTTCTCTGCCTCTTGCTCTTAAACCACTCTTTCAGCTCCATCAAGGGGACGTTGAAATGGCAGTCGATATAAATGGCATCATTGTTTTGAATATAGAAATGGATGTGAATATTGTGTCCAAAAACGAACCGGAAAAACAGTAAAATATTATCACTATTTAAAATAACAGTTCTCGAATGTATTTTTAAAATGTAATTGATCAAAGCTGACTTTTCAGCATTGTTAGAGTTGCGTGACCCTTGAGAAATCATTGCTTTAAAATAGGCAGTAACGATCTTCAGATATCAGACCTGTCATTGCATGTGCACCTTGTTTCTGTAATTCCACCAACCTTACACGACCTCTCCTTTCAAACTTACAGCGATTAGAAACTAGCTTGTATTTTCTTAGAAGAACATAAGCTGCTGTGACCAGCAGACTGTCAGACATGTGTCCTTCCACCAGGAGGAACCTGGTACCTTATCACCATGGAAACCGCTTGAGCAATTAAGTGGAGGAAACTTTTGATTGGTTCCCGGTGATATTTACCTATTAGCCCTCTGTGCTGTATGTGAGGAAATCATAATCTTAATATATAAATAAATAACAGAAAATAAATGTGCATGGAAATATCTGGAATTCCCTTGACAATAAATGAATAGATGGACTGATAAAAAATAAAAAATAAATAAAAAGATATAATTTAATGTCTTCATGAAAAGTTAGTTTAGGCAATATAAAAAGTGAATTATGCAGTATATTAGTACTCAAGTCTGGCTTGTACAACAATTAAAACATAAATATCAACATTATAAAATTAGGTAAAACCTAATCAACGTACTCCTACTCACTGGAGCATAATTAATAAGGTTGTTGTTGTTTCATTGCTTTTGTTGCGATTTTGTTACATCTGGATTTACATTAATTTTCTACTACATTAATACTCAGAAATGATCCATTAGCAAATGTATTTATATGATATCTGTTGCATCATTAACTTACAGTAGATGTTTCTTTAAAAGCATGCTTTAATTTGGCTCTGCTGAGTAAAATTATGTACAATACTTAAGTGTTGCCAAGTAAGTTTTTACCAAGTAACAAAATACTCCAACTTTTAATGGTCAGACTTAAATTACTTATGTTCTTTGTTTAATTTAGTTAAAGGAATAGTTCACCCAAAAATTGTTGTTATTAAGATTGTTTGCTTAATATCTTCTAACACTTTATTTTGGTGAATCCACAATATACTACATACTGACTATCAGAAACTTTGCAAGTATACAGCATGTCAACTTATTCTACTAACCCTAAACCTACCCTAGCAGTCTACTCTGAGAGTTACAGTAGAAGACATGGAGTTGCAAAGTTATTTATAGTTAATAGACTGTATAAATTGACTATTGAAATAAAGTGTAACCGTAATTCTTTGTTCTACCGAAGATTTGCTACTACTCAAGGGTGAGTGAATGAAGAGATAATTTTTTTTTTTTTGGAGGTGAACTATTCATTTAAGTAGATTTTACTTGACAATAACAAGTAAACTGTACAGAACAATAGCAGTATAACATACTTAAAATATGTTAGCGCAAGTTGTTATGATAATTTGATCAACTAAACCCTACAATTTATTTTAATTTAATATTACTTGTTTATCCATCCATTCATCCATCTATTTATCTGTCCATTCGTGTTTTTTGTTCGACTGGTGGTATACATTTGATATTCAATTATAAGGCATTCAAACTCCTGTTCTTTCATGACCCATTCTTTAAAACACCATGCTGGAAACATCTGAAAATGCAAGCAGGCATAATGATTGGTGTCGTGACAGCACTGGAAGGGGTTGTTTGGGATATTTAGGCGTGGGGAGATCCTTGGGGGACGCCATATGTTTGGCAGACCTGTTGCTGTTTTCCTAACCCTGTCTCTACTCCCTAAGCACAGTTTATTCTGTGAAGAATATTCTAAGCAGGGAATCCTCCAGGAATAGAATAAAAGATTGACTGATATTTGTTTTATTCATTTATTTACAACTTTTACAATTATTTTTAGAGAGAATGTAGTGTATTAGAGCTGTGTCGATTTTTCAAAGTTTACATTTAATTCAAATATTGAAGTTATGACTGGGAGAGCAGCATTCAAAGCTCTGAAATGTCAATAAAGGTTCACCTGCAACCACGCATTTTATGTTAATGGGGCAAGATGCTACAACCCAGTGGCGTAGCGAACGAACACGCAGGGCACGTACAGTACCATGGGGGACCCCGTGTGTTGATGGGCCCTGCTATAAGATGATGGGTTGCATTGAAAGATGATGATAAAAGCCAGATATATTGTCCAAAGCATTAAATATTGTAATTTTTATTATTATTATTATTTGGCATTTGTAGTCAATGTAGTCATGTTACATTCTTGCTACACAATTAATGATTAATACATATTTCCGTAATATGACACTGAAAATAATACATTTTCAGTTTGTAGATGTTCCAAAAAATAGCTCTGGGTTTGATTTGAGTTGTTGTGACAAACATAGCAACACTCAATAATGACTGGTTTCATTTCAGTGCCTCTAACATTTTACATTAACATTGCAGGATGCAACCAATCCTCCTCCTCTTCTTCAACTGTCCTTCAACCCGAGCTGAGGGAGTCAGTTTGATCGCATTAAAATTTAACATTACCCATAAACACCAACCTGCATGACAGGAGTGATCTGCCAAGTTGGAGTTCAGTGCAACTCAATCTAAATCAGCAAATGTTCACCAAATTTCCTGTGGGAAGTGTGCACTGTGATCTGATTGGCAAATCTCAATCTAGTTGCTGACTGCACACAATGCAAACTTCTACCCTGGTCAAGAGGGATTTTGTCAGATGCCTCTAATCGTTCTAATTGTGAGTCGGTCAGGAGTGTTCCTCTGGATGGGGTTCATTATTGCACATTAATCTCATCATGAACTGATGCTGAACCCGTTATCGGCATACAAGGAAAGTATAATTGGTATAAGGAGATTTTTGGGAGGTTTTAAACATCAGAGATTAAGTGTAGGGGCATTTGCTTAAAAGTGCATATGAAGAGCAGTTTATGCAGCAATGCGCAATGAGTTGGTGCATGGCAGGTGCATGCACAAAAAAAATATACACTTCCAGAACGTACAGTCTATCTTTCAAAGTCTGTCAATTAAAATGCATGCTTTCTGCTCATAATGCCAGCAGGGACTAACTTGCCCATTCTAACCAGCCTAACCTTAACCCTTAGAGCCTGTGAGGCTGCATAGCGCCCCTAAATCCCACAGCCAATCACAAGGCTAGGTGAGGCAGGTGAACAGAATGGCAAAGATCTGTCGCTGCCTTCTGTTACATTTAGAACGTCGTAATCAGTAGAGCATGGTGCTTGCAATGACAAGGTCATAGGTTTGATTTCCAGGGAATGCATGAACTGATTAGATGCATGCCTGGAATGCAATGCAAGTCACTTTGGGGGAAAAAAAATAGTGTATGCCAAATGTCTACATTCCATATATGCAGCATATTTGTCAAGTCAAGTCAAGTCACTTTTATTTATATAGCGCTTTTAACAATACAGATTGTATTATACAATACAGATTGTATTTGTGACATAGGAAACCTAAAATATACAGATAAAATTAGGGTTATGGTATTGCTAATAAAGGACAAATACCAAAACTGTGCATCTAACAAACAGAAATGCCAGTTGCTCTGTAGGACTATATACTGCACACACACACACACACGCACACACAAATCAGTTTTTCTACTTCAGAATTTCATATTTCATTTTATGTGTTGATTGATTGCTGTTTTGCTCTAACAATTTCTTATTAAAATAGCAGGTCCTTCTTCTTATTATTAAATATCATATTGTTTGTGTGAACTGTTCAAAAGCTGGTCTGTTTCTTCTTTCTTTCTTTCGTTCTTCAAAACAAAAGCTTTTATTTTAAATATAAACCATTTTTAGTATTATTTCATAATTTCAATTATATTATACATTTGTAAATAATGCATCATATTTGTGTGGCACTACAGTAAAATCTCACCAACCAGGTTAGCAAAACAAATCTTTAGTCATTTTGTCTTTGTTAATAGGACAATTAAGATGACAGAGAACAGAACAAGTTAGTATAAGGACCCTGAGTCAGGACGGTTCATAAGTTAAATGTATTGTAAAGACTTTTTTTTCTTTTTGGTATATATTTATTGAATGTCTTTGTTGTAAATGTCAGGAGACTTTGAGAAACGTTTTGCCATTGAGAAACACAATATTAAAAAAAAGTTCAACTGAATTGAACCATCGACCATCTTTAATGAAGAGCAATTCATTCGAAAAAGTTCTAAACTCTTTGATGAAACGTAATGTTCTCGTTATGTTAAATAACAAGTCATCCTATTTCAATGACAGTGAATGTGAGGATGATTACCTAAAGTGAAGTGTTAAAGTCCTCTGCACAACAATATTCCTGCATGTTTTTTTTTTGTTTTTTTTTTTCTGTTTTTAGATCAGGCAGCATGTTGCCATGGCAACCCAAGAGCTGTGTGCATATCCATTGACATTTCTGAAATTCAGAGAAGCCTTTTAGACTCATCCTTGAGAGCATGTGGTAGAAAAGAGGTGAGACCTAAAGAAATGACCTTTGCCTCCTCATCAGCCACGGTTGGGTTCCCTTTACGAGAAAGATCCTGTCTAAAGTATTAACATCATAAATACAGCTGTAAAAGGGGTTTGTTGCAGATTTGGCAGGCTGGGTTGATTTTGATGGACGTACATGTTTTTCTTGTCGCCACAGCAGCATTTTTTGATAAAAAATGCAGTAAAAACAGCAATATTGTGAAATAAAATTAAAATGTACAATTACAAATTGTGCTACTTCATATTTAGATGTTTATTCATTTATTTTTCTCAAATGATTCTTTGACAAATAGAAAGTACAATATATTGCACTTTCTATTTATCAAAGAATCCTGAGCGCAGGCTACGGCTTCACGTTTCTATCCATCCTTCTCACAGGAAGTTCCTGAGTTTCGCTTTTGGAGGCAAAGCGTACCCCTATCGGGTTCTCCCCTTTGGCCTAGCACTCTCACCCTGCACATTTACGAAGTGTGTGGATGCTGCGCTGTCTCCGCTGCAGCTCAATTACATACTCAATTACATCAACGACTGGCTGATTTTAGCGCAGTCGGTGAGCGAAGCGATATGAAACGATTAGGGATTCGACAACGTTGCAGGCTCGTATGACAACTGCTTGGATCGAGTCGATCCTCACTGCAGTCGAGAGAGTAAACGAAGGCCTGTCACTTACTGTCAAGCAGTTTTAAAGATTGCTGGGTCTGATGGCAGCTAGGTCCAATTTGATACCTCTTTGCAATGTGAGACCCCTACAGTGGTGGATCAGAAACAAAGGAAATAAGGACAGGAAACATAGGATAGGAAATTCACTTTGCATGATCAAAGGGTCACGTTAAGCTGTATGTGCCTTAGATTTGTGGAGGAAACCTTGGTTCCTGCATCAGGGCCCAGTGTTGGGAGTTCCATTTCACCACATAATGCGACAGATGCGTCCCTCACTGGTTGGGGAGCGGTTATGAAGAACCACTCGGCCAGCAGTATGTGGAGAGGTTGCCATCTCATGTGGCACATCAACTGCCTGGAGATGCTGGTCGTGTTTCGTGTGTTAAGACACTTTCTTCCAGATGTAAGAGATCAACAAGTGTCGGTGGCGCACCGACACTGATATTGGAAGTCTCTTACATCAGCCACAAAGGAATCTGCATTCGCGGCCCTTACACAAGCTGGCACACCAGATTCTTGTATGGGCCCGGGACAGACTCCTCTCGCTGAGAGCAGTCTACATCCTGGGCACCTAAACATAGGAGCAGACATCCTGTCGAGACAGGGGCCAAGGCCCAGGGAATGGATGCTCCACCCAGAGGTGGTGGAGCAGATCTGGAGAGTTTTTATCGAGCAAAGGTGGACCTCTTTGAGACACAAGAGAATGTGCAATGTCCCCTCTGGTTCTCTCTAGTTCATCCAGCTCCACTGGGGCTGGATGCTGTGGTACATACATGGCCGAGGCTTCGACGCAGCTCGAGTTCCTAAAAAGGAACGTCTCGAGGTTACGTCTCGAGGCACAGCGTCTCGTGGCATAACTTAGTTGGAGCTAGCAGCATTCCACGCCCTTTTATTCTTCTTGGCCAGTGACGCCACCCGCCTATGATGTCCCAACACTTCATTGGACTGATTTCACACACGATTCAGATCAGTCACGCTGGAGGTGTTCCCCATAGCGTCTCGTCAATGTGGCATCTCAAGGAGACTGGGGTTACATACGTAACCTCGAGACGTTACAGTAGTACGGACTAAAACTATTAAGAATGATCTTTAAAATAGTACTGAAATAAGATAAACGATATATAAATGTTTGAGGGAAGAAAACACAATGAACATATTTAATTATTAGTTGCCAAAACACCATTTATTTTCAGCATTTCATTCTCAAGTTTGACCAAAAAAAGAAAAAAGAAAAACACTTTTTCCTTTGTTTTTGTTTATTCTGACTAGCTAACATTAACTGACTGATAATATCATCAACACATCTGGAAGACTGGAACAAAGTTATTTTTTCTGATGAAGCTCACTTATGACTGTTTGGAACATTTGGAAAATCAGCTGTTCAGAGAAGAAAAGGTCAACGAGTCCTGTGTCGTGCCAACAATAAAGCATCCTGACACCGTCTATGTGTAGGGTTTCTTTTCAACCAAAGGAGTGGGCTCCATATCTGGCCCAAACACTGGCATGAATAAAGAATGGCATCAAAACATCCAGCAAAAGCGACCTCTTCCAATGATCCAGGATCAATTTGGTGATTCCCAGCATGATGGAGCACCTTGTCATGAAGCAAGAGTGATGAAGAAGTGGCTTGAAGATCATTACATTGAGATTTTGACTTCCCGGATCTCAACCACACAGAGAACTTGTAGTCAGTCATTAAAAGGCAAGGGGACAAGCAGAAGCCCACACATTGTGATCAACTCCAAGAACTAATAAGGCAAGAATGGATCACCATCATTTAGGATTTGACCCAGAAGCTAATATCCAGCATTTCAGAGCAAATTGCAGAGGTTATGAAGAACAAGAGTGAACACTGTAAATATCGATTCGTGGGTATTTATGAAGCAGCAAATCAGCAAAATCCAAAATTTGTCACTGCCAAAACTTTTTCTTGTGACTGTATATATTTTAAATATTTATTTTGTTTCTATTCTTTTTTTTTTTTTTTTTTTCAAAGTCATGAAAATTGATTTTCTGTATGGCCATGCTAATGACTCTTTATATATAGAAGGAGACCTTTGACTTAAGGATCTTGCTCAGGAAGAAACCACGTGGCAACTTTTTACGTGAAATGGATTCTTCCACGACAATATATCAGTGTGAAAACTAAAGCTAATTTACAGACCTCTATGGTGTAAATGTTAATATGTCCTGATGCATCTAAAGAGCACCTACACACACAAGACCTATTGTAAGCATTTTAATGGAATCACAAACCCAGTTTAACAATTTAATGTACTAGGTGTAAACATGTGTAATAAGTTGCTAATAAAACGCTGCACTGTTCTTCCTGTAAACTGCTGAAAAATCTCATCCAAATTAAACATTAAGAACAATTCATCACAATAAAAAATGATCAAGACACTTTCTATAAATTCTGCACACCACAAGTTTCATAAAACATGTGATTTACAACTGTACATTTCATCACTGAGCTCTGGGATGCTTTATTAAAATAAATGTGTAAGGCGATGATTTCCCCCACAGGTTTGTACTTGACTTTGAAATATTGTGCTGACATTATTCTGCTGCCAGTTCACTCATTACAATTCTCTTTAGTCATCTCAGATTTCCCAGTGAAAGAGAGAAGCATATGCAGAGGTAGAATCAGATAGCTTAAGGTAAGTGCTTCAAAGTTTGCCTTTCATATCTCAATGAGTGTGAGCAAATGGACAGAGGGTTGATTCTGTATGTAGTGGCTTTTTTTTGTTTGTTTGTTTTTTTCTCGTGTAAAGCATATGTCCTTGAATGTTATCAAACAATGTGTAAAAGTGTAAAAGTGTGTAAAAGTGACAACAATTAAGGATCTTTTCTAACCATCAACAAAACCTATGCAAGTCATTCATTCATTTCATCACTGAGCATTATAAATATTTATATTACATTTCAATAAAAAAAAAAAAAAAATCTTATTGTATAATCATATCGTTTAATCGTAATCATATTGTATAAAAAAATGAATAATAAATTAAGTAATAATTAATATATAAGTACAATATAGTTCAGTGAAATGTATTTTTATTATTTAATATGTATATATATTTTTTATATTTAAGCTTTTTATAATTTTGCGCCGTTTTTGATAACTTATTTTATATAGCCTAAGTATATTATTAGAATGATCATCATATTTGACCCTGATCTTTGAGTCTAATAATCACAGCGTAGACAAAAAAGCTGGGTTTGTACTTAAACTCCCACTTTTGGTTTGAGTGATTGTGAAGATTACATTGGGAAATAAAGTGGGAGGAGCTTGTAGTGTTCAGAGGTAACCTACATAATTACATGTCTTGCGTTCCCACTGTGATTAATTATATCTGTTGGGGGTTGGAGGAGGGAGGTCTAAATTTGGACTAGGTGAGGGGCAAGAAAATGAGAGAGAGAGAGAGAAAGGGAGAGAGACACAGAGACAGAGAAAAAAGAGAAGAGGAGGAGGAAAGACGACAGTACACAAGCAACAACTTATCAAAATCAGGTTGACAGAATCGGGCTGCGAAGACAGTGCCTCTGAATCAGAAATTTGACGCTGTTAAAAATATGTTTTCTTTACCGCTTTTTATTCCTCACTCAGCTGTTTCTCGTCATGGTGTTCCACAAGCATCAAGGGAGCAGCGAGCAGCACGTGCAACAAGATCCGTTTGGATGAGGATCATTCTCTGGTGGTACACTCATCGTAGTTGTTCGGATAGCTGGAGGAGGGGATCATCATCTGTTATAGTGTGTGTGTGTATGTGTGCAAACTGATCTGAGCATGTTTAGTGTACTGAAGGATTACATACAATTGTGGCAGAGTTAAAAAAAAGTATATCTGAACAGCCAAAACCAGACGAGACTTGTAAATAGTTATTATAGTTGGCAAATTTTCCAAAAATTATATTTTTAATATTACTGATAGCAATGGTTTCGTACAGAATTTACAATTCAAGAGTTTGAATTGGAATTATATTGGCCATGCTCCATGGGAAGCTGAATTGTTGTATGATGCGCCAGCTATACCTTATTTTACCAGCTAGCCTTATATTTTCAGGTTTATGTAACATTATATTTTTTGTGCTTCTTTGTTTATTTAATTATTTACATTCAGTTTTGTTCAAATAAAAAAGAATATGAATAAAACAGGATATGTAAATCTCTAAATCTATGTGAAGATGCTATTAGTAATAGAGTTTTAGACAAATGAGATTAACTAGGGATGCGGAAAGGGATTCTAAGGGCCCAACGAAGGAGGGGGCCTTCCGAGGGGGAAACGCAATTTCTACCGCAGGGGTACAACCAGAACGCGATTTGTACAGCTGCGGCCCAAGAGCACGATTTCTACAAAGGCACCCAGAAACCATATACAAAAAAATGTCCTGTAATGGTGTATAGCATTGGAAGATGTAAATGTATATTTAGATGTATATAACAAGATTGATTGTTTGATAAAAGGCAAAATGCTAGCGATAAACCAAAGCTTATATAATTCACAGCTGTGTATTCAGCATGTTAATCTCATCCGTCCGAATCATGATGTTTGACCATATTCAGAATTCCGACTAGGCTGAACCACAAATTCACGCTGAGCTACACAGGTCTTTCCAGCAGGGAAGCCGTCTTAAAAGGGAAGCGTGGTGTTCCATTCCGAATCATCGCAAGCGCCTTCAATCACAGCAAGGATGGTGGCGAGCCTTTGGGTGAGGGTTTTAATCTCTCCGCTGACAGCGCTGAGAACAGCAGAAGTAGTTTGTTTGGGTGTATTACTGCTGGAAGAGAACTTGGACTGTGTGAATGGTTGGCGCTCAGAGGTGGTGAGCCAGGCCTGGTAATAGGATTACACGAATGAATGGTTTCCTTGCACCTTCATCATTTAAGGCTAACAGTCCACATGATGGAAACCAATTAAAGCTAACGCTTTGACAAGAGCAGATTGGTCGACATTGACACCACATCACAGTAGGAGGGCAGAGGGCGTTACAAACACTGAAGTGTTGTGTGTCGGGGTTCGTCTGGTTTAACCAGTGAGGATGTTAATGAAATGAAGTGTCAGTTTTTAGGGGTTTGTTCATGTGTGTTATATTGTGAATAATGTAAAGCAACAAATAGGTAGCACTTTTATGTCAAACCACTCAATAGACATGACACAAACATTTTAAAAAGCTTTTTGGTACAAGGCTGCTTATTGACTTTTCATATAGTAAGAAGTGACATTGATTACACACTTACCTAGGTTTTTTTTTTTTTTGTGGCTTTTATATCATCCAGTATAACTCATTAAGCAACTAAGGAAGATTCACACACACACACACACACACACAGTAAATTAAAATTGTTTTGTTTAAATTCTATTAACATTTATATATTTTGTTACTGATGTTGATACAAGTTAGCAAATATCCTTGAATCTATGTGAAGTTGCTGCTTGTTTCCTTTGGAATTCTTCAGCTTTTAAGAGCTGCTAGTTTCTATGGTAATGGGCGGAACTAATGCACTAATGACCCCAGCAGTTCAATAATCCCAGGGATGTTTTATATATTTATTAGTAGAATTCGTAGTATCACAATTTCGTTTATCACAATTATTTTCATAGAAACGCTAAATGAAAACAATATCTTAAGCACCACCACCAGCCTCAAGCTCATTCAACAAATATACATTCAAAATACTATGAGAATAAAGTCAAAATGTTTTGACAAAAAAAGATGAAATCTATAATGAACTGGCCTAGATTGGGAGCACCTGGAGATATTCCAACCAGATCTCACGGCAATTCGTACATATTTTACAAGGTGGCTAAATCTTACGAATTTGTACGACCTCACTCGTACGAATTCATACGATTTATGCCAATTCGTAGGAATTTGTACGAATGACCTAAACTTAACCCCGCCCCTAAACCTACCCATCACGTGGTTTTAGACAAATCATACAAAATCATTCGAGTGAGGTCGTACGAATTAGTACAAATTTGGCACCTCGTGCAAATATGTACGAATTGGTCGTGAGACTGTGTTGGATATTCCAGAGTCTTAGCTTTCAAAATGTCAGTTTCATAGCAAAATACAAACAATATGTAACTTATAATTTAATAATAATTATAAAAGCAAAACAATATAACTCATGTAAAGGAGCTAGAGTCCACCTCATCCGTTACTAGGTGGTGGAATTTTCACAAATTTTAAAATCTTGATATTTTTATTTTTACAACAGTACACTTTAATGAACTGACTCCCATATATACAGCAATCTGATCAATAAAGAGCTTGAACAACACATTATTGTAAGACACAATTGGATTTTGAAAGCTTTTTTTTTTTTTAAGGTAATCCAAGCACAAGTCTCATTGCAACTAACAAGTGCAATAGAAGACATGAAATATTATTTCCAAGCATATCGTCCCCATGAATATGATTTCAGCTAATGATCCCACATATACAGTAGGCCTATTTGTAGTGTATTAAAAAGGATTAAATAAGACAACTACAGTGCCCCCAAAGGAATGTCAACTGGGTGTGTGATTAAAAAGTTGCTGTTCAGGTTTTTTTAATAAATATCATATTCATGATATTAAGCTGTTCTTAAAATAGACTCTTCCTCATCTAGTAAGATGACACGGCCGCTCAGATTCAAATAGGCCTAAATTCTGGTGGTCTTCTCCCGCTCTCAATGCAGGCCATTTGCATGTGCACTATTCTAAATACTATTAACTTATGTATTAACAATTTGAAATTCTTGAAATATTTTGACTTTGTTCTCGTAATATTTTCGACTTTATTCTCATAGAATTGCAACATTTTTCTCGAAAATGTAAAAATTTTAATCTCGTTCTCTTAGATTAAATTTTTTTTATGAGATTGTAATCTTCAAATGCAGCCATTTCACTAAAATTATTGCATTGTCAGCTGAAGATAATGAGGAAATTACATCGCTCCCTTTCCAAGTGCAATCCAAACGACTAAATAATGGCACACATGCTCTGCTCACTCCATCACTTTGATTTGGAAAATGCCCATGAACCATTCGGTAAATTATACGCATATCATTACAGACCTTGTATAGTCGATAGTTGACATTAGTATGTCAGCAAATATTCTATAGGCAGAATATTGTAAAATCTTCCTCAACTGTCACAAGAAACTGCAAGAAAACTCCTAGAGCAAAACATAATACTTGACAGATATTCAATCCCACCTAAAAATGATAAACTTAGTATGGATAAGCAAATCAAATGAAACCTAAACCACCAAATTATATAAAGAGCACAGGCTGAGAGAATGATAAAGCAGTTTTAAGAAACTCTGCAGAAGAGGTCATCAGCAACAGAAAACTGTTGAGCTTCGATTGCAGATTTCTGCTGTGAATTAAAGCTCAGAGAAACTTCACTTTTATATATGTTTCTTATAAAACTTAAAAATGCAGTCCAAGATACTCTTGGTGTCGACGGTAATCATTCATGTCACAGTGGAGAGGAAATTGGCATCAGGGAGGACAAATCTGCTGAGGGTAGAGGCATCCCAAAATAATCTTAAATATTTTAGTTTTCTTTCTTTCTTTCTTTTCTTTATGTTTTTTGGTCGACATCTATGACATGCTTTACAAATGACGGGAGTCGTTAAATTAATTAACTTTGGTCCCTGGAGCACTGTTTTCAAAGCAACTAAGCAGAATCTATCAAACTGCTGTAAACTTACAAGAAAACAAATAAATAAAAATTAAATGTTTTAGAACTGAATATTCACAGTACATACAGTCCCAATGATAATGGCAAAAAAAAAAAAAAGTTATTTAATGTTAATATTTTCTTCTTTCTTAAACTTCTGTAAATTTAGGTTACATTTTAGTTATAATGTTTTTATTGTTCAACAAAACAAAAACAACGACAACCAAAAATTTGTTATATATGAAAATCAGCATCAAAAATGTACATTTTATAATTGGGACGTACATAAAAATGGGACATACATTCAAACTATGAGAATTCAAAATCTGTTTATTGTTAGTTTAGTTGTAATTAACATATTTTTGCAACATTATTTCTTTCATAATGTTTTTTTAATATTATGAATGCAGTTATATGTGTAATGCAAAATATATCAGTGTTATCTATATTTAAATAGCAGTATTTGTTTAAAGCATTCATTGAGCATTAAATACATATAGTGTGTGTGCGTGTTTAAAGTGATATTCATTGTACAGTTACTGTAGTTAGTTATTTAACTGAAGTGTAATGTCTTACTGTCACATCTGATCCTGCTCATTTAAGAGCTTATCTGATCCGTTTATGCATATGCTGGGCCAAAAATGTATTGATTTTAAGGCACAGTGATCAATAAACTGATCATTTGTCCTATTCTCATGATGGCCTCATAGAGGCCAAATGAATTGCAGCAGTCAAAATAATGTTTATTTTTTTTATTTTATTTTTTAACATTCTATTGATCTGTACTTGTATAAGATGCAATAAACTCTGGGATTATGCAGTATGCCATTTTACACATTTATTGAAATGCTTGAAAAGTATTAAACAGATATACATGCCATTTGCTGCATTTTCAAATGCAATTATAGAAGAAGCTGTGCTTCCAGTGCAGTTTTAAAGCTTATCTTATTGGGCAGAACTTTTGGAGTGCAATAATGACTATTTATGTAGAGATAAAATGTTAAGATGTCAACTCAGCATTTCATAGACTCGTAAATTAGGAATAAAGTCCTTTTTTGCCTCGCAGCGACTATTGAACTGTACAATAAGTGCTACTTTAAAGCCTTTATATGGAGTGCTCTATACGCACACATTCCCATCAGAAAAACAGGGATATGACTGGCAGCCGATGCCGGGAAGCAATGCACACCTGACACAACTTCAATCTCATCAGAGCAGCATACAAAAGACGTGCCGGTGTCCCAGTTCGAGGAGTTCCCAGAGGAGAAATGCTTCTCTCTTCGTCTTCTGTGCATCATTATCCCAACTAAATCTGAACTGGGCCGCCTGGCAATCTGAGCACCCCTGTGTTCTCAGCGGCAAGCTTCTGGCTACAATGACGATACAAACTCCTGCCCTTCATTAGCATTGAAAATATTGCCGATACCATCACCGATTCCCGACTTAGCCAACACCTTTTCCCCGATGGACTCTGCTTACCTGTCACTCCATTTTATTAGAGATGCTTTCTCCACTGTTACTATTGCTCATGCTCAGGGGAAGGGATTTGAACACCCCCCTAGTATTCAATACCAAGCATGAATATTAATTATGTGTTTTTGGAATATTCTTGGAAGGCACAGGTTATTAAAATTGCAGTGCTTAGCTATATGTTGTTCTAGAATGAATTTAAGAAAGGTTTGGACTTTTAATGATGTAACAGTTCAGGGTTGTTATAATTAAGTATAAAGTAAATATGCTATGACTTGAGAAACATTGCCATTGCTCATCTCAGAACATGCCTCTGACACCCTGTAATGTTTAATGATGCCGGGATATGATTTACTGCCTGCTGAAAATTAATGTTTAGAAGCCTATGGCAAAGTTGCATTGACCTCTATATGTGTTTTTAGTGTACTAGAATATCAGAACATCAGGCTTTGTCTTAATAAAATAATTCATCGGAAAATTAAAATTGTCATAATTTATTGCTTTTACTGGTATGTTCTAATTTGCTTACACTTGCTCATCACCTGTGGTGGTGGCAGCATCATGGTGGGGGTGCAAGCCGCGTCTCCACTTTCGAATATGATTCCTCCTCTCCCGGAGCCTCATGGGATTGGAAAGTGTCCACGGTATGTCTAGTACAAAATTCGGCCGGAAGCATTAGGTCATCCAGGTACTTCTCGCCTACTGAATTTCGAATGCTATGAATTCGGACATACTACTCGCCTCACATACTGTTTTTCGTGTACTATATATCACCTGTCACTACCACCTGATCCAGATCACAACACTTATCAAGCACCACATAAAACCACACCCCACTCTTCACAAAGTGTCCGAGCTCATTCTTAAAAAGTGGACTCTAACATATTTCAACAGACATTGTTACTTACCTGTTGAACTTACCTCTCCTCGTTTGGTCCTCGATCCCCTGTGTTACCCTTTCAGTCGAATCACTTCGACGTTACATATGGGAACTCGCCAGAGAGACCGATTTGCCTTTGAGCTT
>JAUMHG010000033.1:16100487-16113089 GCA_032359395.1 Enteromius anoplus
ACGGGACCGAGCCTCACTCCGAGCTCTGCCCTTGTTAGGGTACTACCAGCAGGGCTCGGAGCCCGCCGAGCTCCCGGGTCGCTCCCCGGACAGCACGCCAAATTTGCTTATTTTATTTGCTCACTCAGAACGAAGGAGTGCGAATTCGTGAAATGTACCTTAAAAGCCCTATCCACACGGAACTCTTAAGTCATTCTAAAATGTTGATTTAGAATCTATAATTTATAATGTATTGTATGTAAATGTAGTATTTTTAAGTAGTATGCGCCTATTTGTGTAAAGTTTGCACTTGATACATTGTGAAGCAGTAAGATTCGAGGAAACAGTGACTGTAATGTACTTTGGCTGTAACTGTATGCTGAGTGGGACTTTCTAAAAGATTACGTTAATGGTATTTTAGTTCTGGAGATTTGTCCTTCACAACAGGAAATGTCCTATAACTGTAGCCGTTTAATGCGATTAGCCACAGCCTGTGACTTAAATAATTTAATGTATCTTAGTGGTTAATTTCGATGCCACGCTAAAGATGTTGTAGATGTCACACTCGCTTACTGTCCTCATTGGAATGGGAAAGGAGGTGGACGTTACAAATTAGCATACAAAAGAGGACAAAGGAGGAGATTCCTTAGGACATGTGAGCTTTAGCATGCTAGAGTTAATTCTATTTACACTGGGAGTGCTCTTGAGGTGTAATTGGAGCTGAGCCCTTATAAATCTAAGGCCGGCAGTTGAGGAGGGCAATGCATTTCAGAAAACATCTCACACTGGTCTGCAGGCCTAGAAAGTGTTTATTATTGCCATTATTGTTATAATTTTGTCTGTTGTTTCTAACATACATGTATTTATTCTTTATATATATATATATATATATATATACACACACACATACATATCAGTAAACTGATAGTGACAGCTGTAGATGTGACTTTGGTTGTCCTATTTTCACAGGGGTCACATTATTATTTATTTATTTCACATTTTATTATTTATTTATTTGTTTTTTTCTGTTCATCTGACACAGTACAATATCAGCCTTCAGGTGACAAATAATGCATCAGTAATCCAAGGTTGAAGCATGTCTTTTTTTATTTATCTTATCTGTCTCCCAAAGATCGGGGATTAGAAGTAAATTCTTGCTCCATGCAAACTTTGAATTTCTGCCTTAAGGGCGATGTGGTTGATGGAGCATTATTTGAGGTCTTTCTCTCATTGAGTAAATGACAAATTAAAACACACAAGTTTGTCTTATGAATTACAATACTTTTCTTTTGTGCAAAGTAAATTGGCTGCAATTGGCATATGCTTTGTGCAAATTATGCCAAATGAAACTGAACTATAGGATATAACAAGTAAAAGGTTTCGTGTACTGCATACAAATAGCAAAATATTCTTTTACCGAATTACACTGCCCTCTATGGGCATTTTCCTCTCTCTCTATCTCTCTCTCTCTCTCTCTCTCTATCACACACACACACACACACATACAGTGCCTTTTCTTCCTCTTCTTTCTCTCTCCGATTGCCTGACCATCGCCATCACCCTTCAATTATGCTGTTGCGTAAAATAAGATAGAGAGAGGGCAGTGTGCGAGCAACATATTGTGCACGAATCTCTTATTTTAAGTCCTCTCATAAATATTCCACCCTGCCCCAAATTTACAATTGATCTGACGACAGTACAGCAACAGTGAGCCAATGGAAATCCAAGTTCCACTAGTTGAAACACTAGTTAAGATGGCAACACATCACCAAAGACGGATTTATGGGAACCTCTTGCCAAATCAAGAATAAAAAATATAGAAATATGAAAACAGACAACACTGCATTGGAGGAACCAGAGATCAGCGAAGAAATCACATGTACATCCGGCAATATACAACGCGATACCAGCCGTACCACTCACAAGAGTCTCGGGGATGCGTACTTTGCGCGTCCGTTCCTGAGAAAAAGGGATAGACTGCCTTGCTTGTGGATACATGTCGTTTGAAATGGACATTGCATTGGTTGGATTTTGCCAGGGAACGCCAATGCACATCAAGAGAAATTCCTAAACTTGCGTTTTTCCTATTTTCAGCCAGCTGACCGTCACGTTTCCAGGGAGAGTTTGCGATACCCAGGCTGATCACGAACCACTTCACGGATTATTATACAGTCGGGCTAAAGAGGCTCCAGTGTCTTCAAGGTTATGGATTGGCCGTGCTCATGATGTTTTCGAATTTATCACGTTTAAACGGGTAAGAAACATGGATTGTCTTCCAAAGCAAAGCAAGCCGTCTCATAGGAAGCCCCCTTTTGCTGCGGCTGGAGCTGTCCGTGGTGCTGAAACGCAGTTTTCGCGCTGATATAGAAAACTGCCTCTTGAACACTTGTCTCGGCTTGTGAAATATTCAGTTATGTATGCGTTACACAACTTCATATGTGCTTCACAAGATTCGGGCGTTAGATTTAGGAGCCTCAATTATGAGCCATTACGCGTTGCTTTGGAAAAACCGGCTTTGGGTGCGCGATGAATGAGTTTTTTTGTGATGAATCGGTTTAGTTATATTGCTGTTTATTCTTTAATCGTTTTTCATTCAATTTCCGTCACCAAAAAAATCAACATTAGCAGTGTAGACTTTTGGATCGTATTATAGCGCTTTAGACTTATGTGCCGTATCTGTGAATGTGTGTGCGTGTGTGTGTGTGTGAGAGAGTGTCTTTGTGCGCCCAAGTGTGTGTTTATGTGGGAGAGAGGGGGGAGACAGAGTGTGTGTGTGTGAGAGAGGGGTTGATTAGCATGAATACAAATGCTTCTACACAACAAAATGGTTTAATATAGTATTGTTTGCTCCCCATCAAGATGGAATCGGGCTATAATCGATGACGTCGGTTCTGCTTTTAATCAACTCGCGTCTTTGTCGCCCGAGGGATGAGCTATGAATGTCACATATAGCATCAAAGGAAGAAAATCAACATAGGCACCTTTGTGAAACGTAGATGTGTCGTGCACTCCGAGGTTTAACTTCGATACTGTTTGAGAGTTGATAAAAACTGAAGTCGTCGGATATGTGGGGTGAGTACGGGGATATTATTTGCATTAGGGTATGGCAAGGGTCTCTGGTTTAAGACGAAACAAATAATAAAAATGACTGTCGTTATATGTTTTAAAGCAATTTGTAGAGTGACAATTTTATGTGGATTTGCTGATCCGTCTCGTTCAGCGGCAGATGTTCAAGTTGGAAACCATGGAGATGTCGATTTGTTCAGTTCACGAGCAACTGGCCATACGTTTTGCATCTTTGAGTTGAGATCCCGCCAGATAATATGTTGAAAATGCATTCCCAAATTGCGCATTGGAGAGCATTTCTACTAGTCGATGTTACTTTAAATTTCAAAGAAGCAAGAGCGTTCTCTCTCTCTTTCCCCCTTCGTTCTCCCCTTCTGTGTCTTTGTAAATTTGTCTGAATGCCGTAATGAAAAGAAATGTGGTTGTATTTGCAATACTATGAGTATTACATAATGTGCATGATTTATTGTATTGAATAAATCAATGCATTTGCAACCAGTAAATATGGTTGATGGAGTTTGGTATGAGACTATTCTATATATTATTTATATATTGATATTTTTATTAAATACAGACAGCCTTAAAATTATATTAAATCAATTAAAGTCCTCTTGCATTGCAAAGTTTAAGCTAAAGAACAGTGCACATTGGTTATTCGTATCAGAATCTGCTTTTGCTTTAGGCACGAAGAGTTTGCTTTGCATTAATGGGAAGGATCCTGCAAATCCGTGGTTGCAATATCCCTGTAACATTTTGGCATTGCCCATCATTTAATGTAGTTTTCAGATGTAGAGGTTGCATATTTATGTAACAGACATTCATCACGTCTTTTCCTTTTCTAGATGACATCCCAAACTGCAACTGCACAACCGTGAGCTGGGCCATTCCTGCACAAGAAAATGCATATCTGGATACTAAAAATAATATTGCTGGTTGCCACATCTCTGAGTCTGGTTGAGATGTATGACAATTATGGGGAGATCTGTAGGAATCTGTGCACTTGCGAGGAGAAGGAAGGCATTCTGACGGTCAGTTGTGAGAACAGGGGCATTGTGCGGCTGTCGGAAATAAGCCCAGTGCAGTTTTCTATGTACCATCTTTTGCTGACAGGTAATTTGCTGAAAAGACTGTCTGTCGATGACTTCATCAACTATACCGGAGTTACCATTTTGCATTTAGGTAATAATGACATATCTGAGGTGGAGACCGGGGCTTTCAACGGACTCCAAGGATTAAAGAGATTACATTTGAACAATAACAAAATAGACATGCTTAGGGACGACACTTTCGTCGGACTCGAGAGCCTAGAATACCTTCAGATAGACTATAATTTCATTAGCACTATTGAACCTAATGCTCTGAGCAGGCTTCAGCAACTGACTGTGCTAATTCTCAACGACAACTTGTTGTCCTCTCTGCCCACGAACATTTTCCGGAACGTGCCCTTGACGCACCTGGATCTTAGGGGCAACCGCTTAAAAATGTTCCCGTATATTGGCCTTCTGGAGCATATGGACAAAGTAGTGGAATTACAGCTCGAGGAGAATCCGTGGAATTGTTCCTGCGAGCTCATTGCGCTTAAGGCTTGGCTGGAGAGCATCGCCTACACAGCTCTGGTGGGGGAGGTGGTATGTGAGACTCCTTTCAGGCTCCATGGTAGGGATCTGGACGAGGTCTCAAAGCAGGAACTGTGTCCCAGAAGGGCCATATCAGAGTACGAGATGCGACCTCCACCCCCGCTCAGCACCAGCAGCTATTTCCAGACCACACCGGCGGCCGTGACAGCATCAGCCACATCTTCAGCTGTCCTGCGATCCTCGTCCAGGCCGACCAAGGGCACCCGCCAATCTAGCAAAACCAAGTCCAAGCCCACTTCTCGAATCCCAGCCAACCCCTACAACTATGGGCCCATCATTGCTTTTCAGACCAAATCTCCTGTGCCTTTGGACTGTCCCACCACCTGTACATGCAATCTGCAGATCTCCGACCTGGGGCTAAATGTCAACTGCCAGGAGAGGAAGATTGAAAACATATCAGATCTTAAGCCCAAGCCATACAATCCTAAAAAGATGTATCTCACAGGGAACTACATCCCTGTGGTGCGTAGATCTGACTTTGTGGAGGCTGAGGGACTGGATTTATTGCACCTGGGAAACAATCGGATAGCACTCATACACGACAGAGCCTTTGGGGATTTAATTAACCTACGCAGGCTGTACTTAAATGGCAATTTGATTGACAGACTCACGGCAGATATGTTCTTTGGGCTAAAAAGTCTGCAGTACTTGTATTTAGAATACAATAAGATTCGAGAGATTGTAGGTGGCACCTTCCGCTTTGTGCCCAACCTTCAGCTACTTTTCCTTAATAACAATCTTTTAAAAACATTGCCAGGAGGCATCTTCTCTAGTCTGTCTCTCTCCCGCCTCAACCTTCGCAGCAACCACTTTCAAAACCTGCCTGTAAGCGGAGTTCTGGACCAGCTGAAAGCACTGGTCCAGATCGACCTGTTCGAGAACCCATGGGACTGTTCCTGCGATGTGGTTGGCATGAAGATCTGGCTGGAGCAGCTGAACATGGGAACTGTGGTCAATGACGTCAAATGCGTGACTCCCAAGCGGCTCACGGGACAGGATATGCGGGTCGTCCCTTCTGAGCAGTTGTGTCCAGATTACTCCGACGTCATTGTGTCCACTGTGGTTCCTTCTGAGGAGCCTTCAGCAGACAGGATCACCACCACGGAGACACCCCAGAGGTTTAACACCCATTCCAGCAATGTCCCTTTGTCTGTCCTCATTCTCAGCCTCCTCCTTGTTTTCATTATGTCGGTGTTTGTGGCAGCCGGCCTGTTTGTGGTGGTGATGAAGAGGCGTAAAAAGTCTCAGAGCGACCGTACCAGCACAAACAACTCTGATGTGAGTTCCTTCAACTTGCAGTACAATCTCTATAGCAATCGCTCCATCCCCAAGGTCAAGGCCCCAGCTGGTCATGTCTATGAGTACATCCCCCATCCATTAGGTCACATGTGCAAAAACCCAATCTACAGGTCCCGGGAAGGGAACGCTGTGGAGGATTACCCCGATCTACATGAACTCAAGGTCACCTACAGGAGTAATGCCGATGAGGACCAGGAGGTCACCTTGAGGAGCCCCAATTACACAGTGAGCACCATCGAGCCTCGTGAGCAGCCATCCCCTGTGCAGGATGCGGAACACTTTTTCCGAGGGATCCTGGAGCCGGATAAATCCCCATCCACTGCTGGCGGCAGGTTTGAATATAAGTACACTGGCCCCGTCCCGTACACATACCAACAAAACTTCGACGTCAGGCGCCAGTTCTTGCATCCTGAAGGAATACGTGAGACTATGCTGTATGGTACAGCGCCAAGTACTGTCTTTGTGGAGCCCAATAGAAATGACTATTTGGAACTAAAGGCAAAACTTCAAATAGAGCCGGACTACCTCGAAGTTCTTGAGAAACAGACAACACAGAGCCAGTTTTAAATATTGGTGTATCTAAAAATGCAGTAAATGCATTTTTCCCCTTGTACTGACTCAAACTGGAGGGTGCCTTGGCACAACATACATCAACGTAAAGAAAAAAAAATCCAAAACCTTAAGTGGGGTGTGCCGAACTATGTTACTTTAATTTCAGAACCACATGGCATTACAGAAATATCTAAGAATGAAAATAAATAAATAGAGCTCGCGGAACTTGGATGAAAGCACGAGTTGTGATATAAAACTGGCGATGCAAAATCTATTTTTTTAAGTGGATGATTGAATACACATAATCTAAGTGTACAGGTTAATCTCACCCAAATACATTTTCAGGAATATAATCATACAAATATTGTGAATTTAAGGGGGTTAGGGAAGGGGTTTCACAAACAAGAACAAAAGAAAAAAAAGAAAAAAAACACAACTTTCTGACAGAAACACTATACAGCAGCGCATCCAATCGAGCAGGACAATTTCTCTGCTTTAGTCTGTAAGTAAGTACTGTATTTATTGGTATACTCTTTGCCATGTATTTTCAACATTTTTTCAATGCTCATCAATATTATGTGTGTCATGTCCCATGATTCTCTGTATGAACATTTCGTTTGTAGTTTCCGATCACTTACTGTAGCTTGCATTGTACAAGTGGCTTTTTTTCAGCAGTGGCACACCCCAATGTCGAAGAGAGACTTTGCATCATTTAACAATTTCAAAGGAAAAGTGTCTTTGTATGCTGTCTGCACTTTTTTGGAAGATGGAAGTCCACAGGGTCTTCCCAGCTAACATTAGAAGAAATATTATATATTAAAAATGAATATGTGTATTCATTCTTAATATGTATTTTTAATATGTTATATCAAAATTCATAAATAATAATTGAAGTAATAATTATGTTGTGTAATACTGATATTTTAATGTAACACCTATTTTTATACAAGCATTCGCAATTCTCTTTCCCTTATCGTTTTCATTGTTTTGATTGCTTTGCACTTATTGCACTATATTGACCAAAATATGTTTATGTCATCAATAAATATGATGTCGGTTCTTATAGAAATTTCTTGGAACCAGCTTAATTATAGCTTTCACCAGGTAACCAACAATTGCAGGCCCATTGTAAGTTGACAGGTGTTAATTCAATAGCTCAAATCAATACAACAAGCCCGTTACTTGGCCGACCTCTCAACTCAGGTCGTTTGTATGTATTGGTTCTGCTCGCAAACCCCTTATTCTTCAAGCAGGAGAGTGGCACAACAATACTCTGCAAAATAGGGTCAACTGTTCTTGCAGTATGGGAAACAAGAAGAAATCGATAACAGCTATTCTGCCTTATGCTAATTATAGAGGTGAAATACTATTACGAATGGCTGAAATTATAGCGATCTAGCGATATGCAAGCAGATGACTTCACAACAAGGGCTTGCATCGAACCATCGCAAACTCCTTTTGCAGATTGCTAGTTGTTTAGAAGTCGCTGGATCGATGGATTATTTCGATGCTACTTTGATCTTTAGAGGTGCTTTAAAAGAACTTCACCATTTGCCCTCTATACCATGACAGACTAAAATATTGGTACAGCTGTATCTGCCGGTGGATTTTAAATTGCTGTGTCGAGTGTTGAGAGGAAGCTGGGAGGGAAGCTGACCTGGCCCTCTACTCAATGATAAAGAGGTCTGCTTTGTACCCACTGCCTCACTAGGCTCAAGGGTCCTATTCCACTTTGAGCATGATGTGGATCTTTTTATAGCGGTGGAAAATGAAGGCTGCATCTGAGGATGAGGGGCTTGAATAATTTGGGTAACCTGACAACTTGTCTTTATATGCTGAGGAGGGTGAGTCGCAGCATTGTAAAGCCACAAAGGGGCTATTATGAGAGGACCGACCTTGACATACTGTTACACACCGATGCGCTGCTAAGGGATGTTAACGTAATTAATAATGTGCAAGTGCTGATTGTCAGGTGACTGTGCATTTTTGTTTTATTTCTTTTTCATGTTTAACGATGTACTTCTTTATTTTTATTTTTTTTTATGTTTTGGATTGTATGTTGCTTTTTTTCTCCGTCATTTTTATTTAGGAAACTCTGAATTAGCAGGCATGAATAAAACTTTGTGCACTGAATCGAAACAACATCCTGGGTTCAAGCTCTACAGCAAGAAAACTTCATTTACATCCATCTGCGTCAAGGATATCTGCATCAGACGGTCAAATGCCAGGGGTGACGTTCTTCCAAGGTTGTCGACAAAACCCGCAGTTGTTGCTCGTTGAGGATTCCAAAATTGTGCTATACGGGAACTGAACACTCCCAGTCCCATCACCAAAATTATCTCCATTTTAACGCATGTCTCTGTACCATTAGCTAATATTGTTTTTGGCCACCGAGCTAATGTGCGCTCTGAACCAAAGGATGTTTTCAACAGCGAGGGCTGCATTACCCATTTGGTGGCACCAAAGTAAGACAAAAACATCAGTTGCATACTTCCGATTTCGCAAATCGCAAATGATGCCTCTTAATCGGCATGATGGCTTTGGGAGGGGCCGTCAGGGGAGGCTATGATGTTTAATTTCCCCACTGATTATTTCACTTATCCCATTTTAGGGGGGGTCACTGCAGCAGAGAGGACCTGGGAGGGAGATGGCATGCGATTGACGACATTTGCAATTGAGTTCAAGGAGGTTTGGCTAATTGAGAAGGCAGCGATGATATCTGACAGGCACCAATGAGTCTGTTGATTAGTTTAATCATGGTATTTAATGAAACTCCTTGAGCCGTGGGGAAACGTTAAAGTGCGATAATTTTGCAGGTTGGGAGTCAGTTTATAACTCTGTAACAATGCTAGTTTGCCGTCTGGCCTAGAGATGATCAAAGCCTTGTTTGCTATTCATTGCAAATTTGTTTACGCACCTTTTCGTATGGCTTTTCTGAATGATTTAGTTATTTATTTGTGCATTTCTTTTTTTTTTTTATTATTATGTCGTAATGCAATTCTTTGGCTCCCTAAGTAGGTACTTTTGAGCAGGTTAATGGAATGTTTCTCAGTGGGTCTGTCTTGATTTTTTTCTTGTGTTGATTTTACACTAAAATATTAGTCCTAATTTTAGTCCCCAGCATTATATATATATATATATATATATATATATACACACAGTATAATTCAAATATGCTACCTACAGAGCAATGTGTAAGACTGAAACAAATTCATTCATTTATTATTCATAAATTATTCATTCTAAATGTATAAAGCGGGTTACTGTGAATTGGAAATACACACAGTTTATTAGCACTGTTACAAAAATCTGTTTTATTTATGAAAGTATGACATTAAGATTATTGCTTTATGTTAAAGTGTGATCCAAATGCATGGAAATTGTATTTGCAGTTCAAACACATAAATCCTAAATTTAGCCCCTTTTTAGTCTGCTTTTATTTTATGAACTCCTATATTATATTCAAGACTTTGTTATGCTCCGCTTATTTCCTTTGTGCAGCTGAGGTTATGAAGGACATGCTACGTAATGCAAAATTGGAAATATATTGCTATACTTGCGCAAGCGATGCCAAGAGCTAATGGAGATAATTACGCTTTGAATGGTTTAGGGGTTTGTTCCTGCCCGTGTTTATCCCTAAAATCAAGTGTTCAATAGTATCCAGTCAATTTGGACAGTGGACAAGGCCTAATTCGGGCCTCAGTGGGCCCCTAGAAGCAAATAAAGTGGTTTATAAAGCTAAAGTATTCAGATTGCATACTTCATCCATTCAAGCGAATAAAGCACACTTTCTCGTGGCCAAGTTCTCGGATGCTGTGCGAAACACAGTTAGCCATGCTTATGGGCTGGTAACTGGCAGCGGTCGCCATGGCAACTAGACACCTGTTGGTTACTGGCTAATCCAAGGGAAATTACCATAAACATGGCTAACAGTGCTTCATATAACTGCATTCATATTCCTCGAATGGCACCCGATGTGGCTTCATCTTCCCGGATTGTTGTGGAAAATTGTTTTAATTAGTATATTTTTGGTGAATTAGCAGTTTTAAACTGGTAGAGAAACGAGAGTAACAAAGAGACACCAAAAAGGCCCCTCTGCAGAAGCTGCAGGCAGTTTTATGTGCGAAAACACGACTAATTTGTTTTCGTCTCAACTCCCTTTAGATTTCATAGGGGTAAACTAACAACTGAAGCAAAGAGAATTAGAAAGGAAAGCCTGATGTTGACGTCAACGCAGCAATGCTGTTCTCATTTCGCGAGAGCTAAATATAATTTAATGTAGGTCAGTGTGAGTTTGGAGATTTGTGTTTTACCTAAAACTTGTGAGAGAATGAATGTTTGTCCACCTGCAGTGTTTTCTTTTGTAAATCTCCATTCACCTCTTTCTGTCAAAGCAAAAGACACCAAATTAAACGATTGCAAATATGTAAGTCTCTTAAAAGGACACCACAAACCTTTTTTTCTAAAGGGAGTATTGTGTTGCTGTTATTTATCTGTTACTTAATATGACATTTTAACAGCTTGTGTGAATAATCCAATATGTTATTTGCTGTTCTGTCCCATCTAATGGCGATATCTCCTCTTGTGTGTGTGTTTGGAAATGTGATCTCATTAGTATTTGTAAGCATCCAAATCCCTACCTATAAAACTTTATAGATGTATAAATTTTTATGCATCCTTCGATATTTGTACAATATTAAATTCATGTAATTAATAGGTAGGTGTATGCTATTCCTAAAAATGAAATGAGTTAGTCACAATTATTTAGCACAGAGTACTTTGCTCACACAAATATGCAAATACAAACGAGATCACCCCCATATAGTGAGCCTGATATAATGCCTGATATGTTTTTTTAATGTGCCGTTTGATCCTGTAGCATCATAAAATATATTCAGGGTGACATAGACCTCTATTGTATTTCCTTATCAGCACCGGTGCCTGTGACACCCTGATGGGTTTTGTGTTGGTTTGGACTTCATGCTGTATTTATTATTTTTTGTTTTATTTGTTTGTTTACAAAACTGCACCAGCCTCAGTAACCCTGTTGTTTGATAAATGGCAAGCGTTGCATTACCGACTCCCTGCATACCAGCCCTTGTGATGTCTGGCCAAAAAATAATACAAATAAAAATACAACAGGCTGATGTATCACTCCTTGAGTGTTTTAAGCTGTTCAACAACAGACCTTACATCATAGTCACAGAGCAGCCAAAGTCTCATTGAGTGAACTTGCCAGGAAATAATGTGTAACCATGTTTTCTGATGTCATGTACTGTACAGTATGTATATTATTGATTGATGAACTTGCGTCTGCGAATCTCCAGCAAAGTTTAAACTCCTGAGTTTATTCCACGGGAACACAGAAATGTTAAATTCAAATGCACTAAGTCACTTTTGAAGAAAAGCTCTCATACTGTAATGTAAAAAGACAGCCTGTAAGGATCCAACTGCACTGTCTCATTCAATTTGTACTTGATCAGTGATTCAAGGGGCAGTTCGAGTGCAGACAACTACAGTAGTTTTTTTTGTTTTGTTTTTTCTTCTATGCAGTACATTTTCATGTCGTCATCATACAGTATGTTATAAATCATGTTACACTCAATATTTTACGCTCACAATTCTTAGTTTGCTTTAAACAATAACTAAATTAAGTAAACACAGGGTCATTGCACTGATTGGCTTTGAAATTTTGCTATTATTATTTTGTCATGCTGCGCACTTCAAAATAAAAGAAAACCAAATAAATTTAATGAAACATTAATTTAAATAACAGTTTTTCTTCTTTTTTAAACAAAATGTTGAAAACATTTTCTTCGTAGTAAAAATAAAAAAAAAAGTTCTTGTTAGGAGTAGTTTTTGTAATCGTTAATTAGTTCAAGAAAAAAAAGAAACAGCACAAAATGTCAGTAAATGTTAGAAATTAACTTGATATTTTTTTCATTTGTCTTGTAAAACATACCTGTACAAATCAAAATCACCCCTGTTGTGAAGTACTGGAAAAAAAATAATAAATTGACATGTTTTATTTTTTTTGCTTACTATAAGCATTACTATTCCCATGCATAA
>JAUMHG010000033.1:16113189-16131250 GCA_032359395.1 Enteromius anoplus
ATACATATATATATATATATATATATATATATATATATTAATTTATTTTATATATTTTTATCTGCATTTATCACAAGATATTTTGTGAAGCGCAAGTCTCCATAGATTGATGTATCATTTCTGGAGGTTTATGGGTTGCATTTTGCATAAAAATAGCTTCTGTCTCCAATTTCCTATTCAGCACAGACATGTACGAATACACACACAGTTATGTGCACACATCATACTGGACTGAAACATAATCTCCGGTACATAACAATGTGATTTCATGCATGACTCATGCCCATTATATGGTGATGGTTTCCTATGGCAGATACAGAGCTGATGTTTTTGCCTATTGTCATTTCTTCTGTCTTTAATTCTTTTTTTTTTTTTTGCAGTGCTCAAAAAGAAGTTTCATTTGTATGTTTCAGCTAAAGCTTTATTTGCTGTATAATTTATCCTGTGTGATTTTGTTCTTCCGGTCATTTTGTCTTGCCCTGGTTTTGCTGTCTCTTGCAGAAAGTGCAGCAAGGAGCTACAACAATGATCCAAATTGAGGCTCTCAAAACGAAACGGGGTGAATGCGATAGCATGTCTAATGAAGTGATGGTGAAGAGACACTATAATTTCCTGCTTGTGTGAGACTAATGTTGTCTTAATGAAGATGCTGCATGAAAAACATGTATCATCTAAAAACATGTT
The DNA here is from genome assembly GCA_032359395.1 of Enteromius anoplus. Classification (NCBI taxonomy): domain Eukaryota; kingdom Metazoa; phylum Chordata; class Actinopteri; order Cypriniformes; family Cyprinidae; genus Enteromius; species Enteromius anoplus. The sequence goes on from JAUMHG010000033.1 coordinate 16,113,874, forward strand.
TGGCTTGTTTCAAGCTTCTGCAAACAGTAACAGAAAGACTTTATTCTATGTTTTCCCCTGAAAGGGAAAAAAAATAAAATAAATAATAATAATGAAGAAAAAGTCCCTGCAGAATTACCAGTATGCTTATAGACCTTTCTTTTAACCCTTAAATGTAATACAGTGCAATACTTAATTCAAAATACAGGTAACACACCTGTGAAAATTAATAGGGAAATTCTGTCATATTAAAACAATAGACTCTTTTCAGTTTTCGGTAGTCTTCATTTACTCAACACAATCCTGTAATTCATTTTAGAGATGTGCTTTTCTTAAATGTTCCAAGCGAAAATCAGATTGTTTACATTCATGAGTCGTCCTTTTATTCTGCTATTGTTCGGGTATCATAATTAGTACTAATTAATTAGTAGTTCTACTAAAAGAACTCTGAAATGTATTGTCTCACCTGAAATGTTAGCTATAGTCCTGTACACAATGTGCTAGGAAATGTTTGCTTTCAATCTTCTGGCAGCATTTAATTTAAACTATGGTGATTTTATAATTCATGAGCAATTACCTTGAACTAATGATTTCAATTTCCTCTAGGAACACCCAGGTAAAGGAATATTGAATTAGTAAATTAGAAGACAAAATTGGACTGGGTTTCTAAATTTATTCAGAATCGTACTATTAATTTGTACAAGCTGCTTTAATAAAAGCCTTTACTAGTAGCACTAGAGCACAAGATGAGCTTGTCCAGCGTTTGTCAGCACACTTTTAAGCATTACCATTCAAAAAACATTGTGTGCAGCGAACATTTTTACTTTGGGCATATTAACTGCACTTTAAATTCATCACACGTTTCTGTTTTTCTTGGAAATGTTTTCAGAAGGGTCTCAGGTTCATGTACTGTCTTCTTAATGGCCCTCTGGGAATGTGGGGCAACAGAAATGGATAATTATACTCATTTAGAGTGCCTCTGATCCCCAGGCCTTCTCTGAAGCCCGACAATCATGTTTTTCCCCTCCTTGAACCTCAGCGCGCTAAGCACTAAAGTCCTTCCTCTGCTTGTCTGTCAACATGGATGCTTCGCGGACGCCTCACCCTAACCCTGCCAATCACAGCTACAGCGTTGAACTCACACTGTTTAGCTGATCGCAGGCTTGCATCCGCTCAAATCGTACCGTCAGCTTCTAGGACTTAGGAAGGCCTTCAGATCAAGTTTAAAGGACGTCGAGCACCAGCCTTCCCCAAATAATTTGCTTTTTCACGCCAATCCGTGACCGACTTTCCCTGCTCAAATCCAAATCCGAAGGACAGCTTCAGCCGAAAATCAAAATAATGTCACTCATTACTCATCCTCATTTCGTTCCATACATGTATGCTGTTCATTTCAGTTTAGAACATTAAAAAAGACAAACACAGCTCTCTGTGAGGAACAGATACAGTAAAAATTGATTGATTTATTGACTGACTTTGCAATACATCAATACTGCTATTCTGAAACAATGCATTAAAGTGGCTTATTATTTGACCACTTTATTACATTTATGTTTCTATTTAAATAAATGCTGTTCTTTTTAACTATTTATTCAGCAAAGAATCCTGCAAAAACATTTGGATAAATATATTAGGAAGTGGAACGAGTTTTCATTGTTGAGAGAAGCAAATCATGAAATTATGCTGAAAATTAAATATATTAAATAATAACAATATTAAATGTTAAAACCCTAAATATATTCACGTAAAAAAGTCATCATTATTTATTTTTGCAAATGTAATTTTAAAGATATAAGTTTATTGCTTGAATTCAGAAGACTTTTGTGTTGAGTGGAAAATACAACAGCGTAAGCTCTTTTTTTTTCTTTTTCTTTTTTTTGGAATGAGATGAAGGTGAATAAATAATGACAAATATCTCTCATTTTCAGGGAGCTAACCTAATTACACGTACATCATAGTTGATTGCAAAAGCAAGGTCACAGGTTTGCAGACAGATATAGCTCCATGGCCTGTTTTTTCCATGGCGTCGCTTGCATAATTCTTAGTCAATCTGTGTCGGTCCCCCACGTATCTGTGTGTTCCCAACTGGGAGAACATTATGTAACCGTCACTCCTTGCTGCATGAGTAAATCGAAATACTTTGAGATTTTGATGGGGAACGGTAAGAGCTCTTGTTTTAAATTACATGAGAAGTCTGAATTTTACAAAGCTCATTTGTAGCAACTGTGTTATGGTAACTAGATCAAAGATATGTTGAGGACAACGGATCTCATCTCATCGCTCTTGTCCTCACCGGATTTTTCTGTTTGCTTTCATGAAGGTTGGTTTCACTTTTCTGTATTGCTTTGGAGCGTCTCATTCCTGTCAAATGTTTGAGAATGCTAAAATCTTCTTCAGTATGAATCCACGGTGTGATCTTCACAAAAACCTTTTGGGTTTATTGCTGTGTGGACACAGAGGAACAAACTCTTTCATCATGTGTGACTTTTTTGGCCTCCAGAGTAAGCGTACTTCGCTCACATAAATTGTAAATGCTTAATACTAGGAAAACAATTCGGTTATCATGGGAATTATTCAACTAGTTTATCATTTATTCATCAAGGCTTTAAAATATCTTGTAAACTAAAAAGCATGGTTCTTTCATGCTAAGTTTGTCTTGACAAACTGAAAAGTCTATTTTCATATTGATTGGTACGTCTCTGCATCAAACCAGAGAATGAATGAAATGTTCAATATTTAAGTGCAAAAACCTTGTCTTTATACAACTGGGCATATCCGGACGCATTGTGTAGTCGAGCAGACTTTAAAGCTGTATATGTAACCAAAAACACAGTAGAGGCCAAAGTTGATGCTGATTAGGCCGTGAAGGATAAGTGAACACGTGAAAAAAAGAATAGACAGGATTAAGAGTTGGGACATTAAAGGTACTTTCACGTGATCCATCAAGAGTCCGGGCAGACAGTGTTTGTTATAGCCACGGTCATTATTCCACCTCTACAGCACTTCACAGACAGAACGAAGCTTAGCTCCAATCCCCAAGGGCTTCCTGGTCGAGGCGAGGATTGATTCATACTTGTTTTTGGTCCATTTAATTACCCTTCTTCCTTCTGAAGGTCTTTGCACTTCCTTTTTTGCACTAGAGAATGTTCATTCAAGCCTGATAGATGGCTCTAGTTTGCCACTAACTGGATGTAGTTATTCACTGAGCATTATTAGATACTTTTGATTTAATTTACAACTTATTTACTATGCCAGAGGCTCACTGGTGAAATTGTGCCTCAAACTACCTAAACATATACTGTAACACTATTCAGTGAAGTTTCCAGCTGAAATAAACATTGTACAAGTATTGCTCTTTTCATTTTGACAGGCTTTCTTCCACATTTTTTTGTTATAACCTCAAAATATACCTTATACTAATACACAACCAGCAGCATACTACTTAAAAATAAAGGTGCTTAAAAGGTTCTTCACAGCAATGCCACAGTCAACGGTTCTTAAAAAGAATCATCTCTTTCTTACCCAGGGGTTATTTGAGGAACCATTTAGACAAGAAAATGTTCTTCTGTGAAGCACTTTTATTGTGTACATATGGTATGTGGCTTTTCTGATTTGTGATGCCGGTACAGCATTGACTTTGCGATGTGAAGGGACCTGTCAACCTTCCCATTTTTTTCCCAGGATTCACACACATTTTACCATCCTACATTCATCCTGTTTAAATACTGTCCAGTATTTCTCCCATATTTTTAATCTTGCTATAAAAAAACAATCCCACTGGGCATATTTTACATGTTTGCTACATTAAATTCCCGTAATCATGTCAGTATATTTCAAAGTAACCTGGTTGCCAGATCTTGTATGAAATGCATCCTTCTCACAGAAAATACACATACAAATTTCAACCCATCTGTCCCCTCAAATTGGCAACCCAGTGATGCTTTTGATATCTGGGTAGTAGAGGCCGCAGTTATATCATAAGTTGGGTAATAAAAATAAAAAAAATCACTCTGATTATTTGTGGGTGGATAAATGTGAGTCTTACAAAACACCAGTGATAATAAAATACTTTTTACTAAAGACTTGTAAAATCAAGCTACAGTTGTAAGGTTGCTTAAGAATTTTTATTTTTTTTTATCTCACACATGACAACATCTTGATGTTTTAAGAATTTCGACTTTTACATGCAGCACTGCTTATCAACCCTCTGGGGTCTGAGGGTCTTCTGGGGGCCTGAAAAATGTTGACATGCCATGAAATTTGTAATTTTTGTCAGTTTTAAAACAGTAGACCAATCAGAAGACCCCGGAGGTGTGGCAAATGTTGCAAGATTGCATGTACAGTACTGTAGTAATTTGACAGTAACACTGCCAGGGAGGCATTTTGTGTTTTTTTTTAAAAACCATTCCTGATGGCTGTGTCTTATGTTTTTAAATGCAAAGACACATTCTGTTTGAATGGCCCCTCAACCCTATAGCGCTACTCAACGGACATTTAATTTCCAAAATACTGACACATACAGTAAAATGAAATAAAATGTTGCCACGAATGTCACAAAAGAATATTATCTTCCAGAAACATGTCCACAGTTTTTCAAACGAACCTGAGTCATTCTTTAATTTAGCAAATAATGATTCATTTTACAGATCCATCAAAAAATCCATAGGAGATCTTTGCAAAGGTGGGCACTCAATAAATCTTTAACATGTTACAAAAGCATACTGACTCTCTTTTGCAGACACACACACGAATCTTAACAAAATCCATCTGGTGCAACATTTGGCCAACCAGCCTCTCCTTAAATGAGCAGCTTTCCCGTAGGAAAGAAAAATCACAAAAGAGATCTCGTTTGATATCTCAATTGTTTCTCCTAGACAGCCGTAAGATTGTGAGCCTCCAGAGAAAATAATAATCACACTTACAATTGCAAAAACTGTCTTTGTATATACAAAGCTACAACTTCTTTCATATTTTAGTAGGTCTATGTAAGAGATGTCCTTATATACTAAAACATGCTGCTTTTAATTGTACAGCTTTACGCTATATGCAATCTATTCTTATTTCAGGAGATCATCCAAGGGAGGAAAAAGCATTAATGAGAACTAAATCTCTTGAGCTATGAAAACGTGCAATTTTCCTGTGGGTTGTATTTCATGCCTTTGATTTGAAGAAGATAAGCTTTAGTCATGTAGCAATTATCATTTGCGCCACGAACATGAGACTGTATGTTAGCTGCTGCTGAAAATGTCCGCTGGTGTTAATGAATGCACATTCATTCTGATGGCCGATTCTCTCAGTAAAGCCGGTAGGAAGGCTAGCCAGCCTGCTAATGGATTGAAATTCCACATCCAGCTATTCCAACTAAAACAAGTGGCGCTCACGGGGGCCAAGACTTGGCAGGCAGCGTTGTGTGGCGTAAACAAAAAAGTGACTGAGTAATGTTCCCTCCCTGTCAAACGGCCATCACTTGCTCTCAAAGGAATGATTGATTGTATCCTTTCCAGTGACTGATGTTGACAGCAGTAGAATCCTAAAAATGAGTCGAGATGCTTTACTAAACGAGCATGATAAATGAAGGCGTACCGGAGCGCTTGCCACCGAGTGATTATCTATAATGAAAAACAACTTGGAATTGGAATTTGGCTTTAAAATAACTGAAATATAAATACAACAGATTTGATTTATTGCTTGATTTAGCAACCCATTTGAGGCAAACAAATCCAACCTTTACATGCAAATTCATGAAATGCAGCTGCTCAGAACTGGGCCACAGTATTTACAAATGCATTTTACAGAAATTGCATAAGAATTCCTATTTGATTTGTTTGCCGCATACTGCAACAGCGGCACTTGTAATGCAGTTATTTATTTGTGTTATATTACGTCAATTTAGCAGTCTTATCTGTGTTTGCATGTGTCATATTTAATTCAGATCTTGTAATGTTGCACAAACCTTTCTTAAGAAGATTTGAACTCCAGTTGTGAATCAGAAATAACCTCCATTACAGTGCAATGAGACTGAATGAATTAAAATGGAATGAGATGCATGTACATGACTTCTTTGCCAGTTGTATGAATCATGTCGTAACATTCATTCATCACTTTGCTGTTTTATATGATACAGGTACGTGTATAACTTGTTATTCCATTTTCAAGAGAAGATAGTTCATATCTGGTTGCATATTGTACTACACAGAGAGCAAAATAATGCTCTTTTACGAAAATAAACTCCTCTTGTTTATGCTGTCAGGAAGGGTGACAAGCGAAACACAACATCCTGGAAGGTTTAAAGGATGAGATCAGTGGGAAGAGCATGTACCACTCATGTTCTGGGCTTAATGTCACCGTGGACAAAAGAACTCCCTTAGAGGCTCCTATTCAGCAGAGCTTGCCAAAAAAGCCAGCAATATTGCAGAATAAATTATGAGCGTATTTGGTCAATTATGTACAAGATGGAAAGTGCAAATTAACTCTTAGGTTGGTCAAAACTATATTTCCATGTTTTGTTTGAAATATTTTGACTTAATAAAGGAAAAAGTATGATATTATGGGAAATCTTTATACTTTTTTTCTTACAATTCTGAATCTATAAAAACAATGTCAGCATCCAACAGTCTTCCACAATCTTATAAATAAGAGATCTATGAATATGTTCTTTTCATACAGGTGTCTTTATTTAGCAGGCATAATTTGTTCCTGGAAATCTGCCCCTGAAATGGATTACTTTACAATGAGGAACATTTGGTCCACCAGAGTACAAAGTGAACGCCAGCCATGTGACATAATTACGAAAGACGTGTTTTTGTTCTTTTCTTTTCATGAAAGCAAATATCCAGCTTGTTTGATTTAGGTTAGAAATCATGTGCATTCATGCTTTTGGAATAGAAATAATAAAAAATTGTTAATTTTTTTTATCAGCAGAATAGTTTGACTTTAATATTGTATGTCATATATCTTTTTTCTTTCTTTCTTTTTTCTTTTTTTCTTTACATTAAAAAAGGCATGAATGTCCCTGCATTTAGCAAATAGTTATTGAGGATGAATAAATTAATTCAAATAAGAGACTAATACATATATTCTGAAGCAGCAAGGCCTGTTTTTTTATTTTTTTTAGGGGTTCAAGTGTGTAGCGCTAAAACCCTATTGTATTTGTCAGGATTTTTTTTATTATTGATTATTGATTGTGCAGCCCAAACCGTAAGCCTAGAAAGCTGAAATTTGGTCAGATGGTAGTAGTCTTGCTCACTGCTCAGGCACAAAGAACCGGCCTAATCAGACCATAGGTGGCGATACAGCGATCACAAATGCGTTAGTGCTAATAACTCCTAAACCGCTTGTCGCGGACTCAAAACCTTGGGTCTACGGAAATAGTTATAACACTTAAACACAGTGTTGTGTAAGAAGTTGCAATAAATAACCACTAGATGGCAGCAGAAGACCACTAATGGGCTGATTAAACAATAAAACAGTGCTGTTCATGTTTGCTGATGAAGACATTTTAAAATCTCTATAATAACATTAAAAATCTCATTTGATTTCTGTGTGTTTATGTGTGTCTGTGAGCCTATTGTCCTTTTCCGATGTGCTTCAGTGTCAGCCATACATTCAGGTTGCCTTATACAACCTCAAAGGCCTTAAAGGGGTCATACAAAAGCAATTTTCCACAAGCTAATATGATTCTTTAGGATCTTATTGAAAAGTTTGTAATGAAAATTGCTTTCAAATTCCTCAAGGATAGTGTGTCAAAAACTGCTCTTTAGAAATATCTTTGTTCTGTGTAATTCCCCTTTAAATTTTCACGAGCTCCGCTGACTCTGCCCCTCTTTTCTGAAGCCTCTCAGAGATCTTTTTTTAGCCGTATTCATAGTGAAACTTGCTAATTAGCACATTATTAGAAAAGGTGAGGTCCAAAAACCCATATGGAGAGGAGGACAACAAAAACTGTGGTACGGCGCAGCCAGGGCCCCACCCTGGAGCCAGGCCTGGGGTTGGGGCTCGTATGCGAGCGACTGGTGGCCAGGTCTTACCCCACGGGGGCCGGCCAGGTCCAGCCCGAAGGAGCGACGTAGGGCTGCCCTCCCATGGGCCCACCACCTGCAGGATGGACCATAAGGGGCTGGTGCTTTGTGGGTTGGTCGAAGGCGGGGACCTCAACGACCCAATCCTCGGACGCAGAATCTTACTCTTGGGACATGGAATGTCACTTCGCTGGGGGGGAAAGGGCCGGTGTTTGTGTGGGAGGTTGAGAGGTACCGTCTAGAGATAGTAGGGCGCAGCTCGGGCTGTGGAACCCAACTCCTCGATGGCGGGTGGACTCTCCACTACTCTGGAGTCACCCGCGGTGAGAGGCGGGGAGCTGGTGTGGGCTTGCTCATAGCCCCCCAGCTTAGCCGTCATGTGTAGGTGTTCACCCCGGTGAACGAGAGGGTCGTTTCCCTGCGCCTTCGGGTCGGGGTTAGTCTCTGACTGTTGTTTGTGCCTACGGGCCGAATGGCAGTGCAGAGAACCCAGCCTTCTTGGGGTCTCTGGGAGGGATGCTGGAAAATGGTCCAACTGGAGACTCCGTCATTCTACTGGGGGACTTTCAACGCTCACGTGGGCGATGATAGTGATACCTGGAGGTGAGACCTAGTGATACCTCCGTCCGTATGTCTCGGACACTCGGGTGAAGAGAGGGATGGAGCTGTCAAGTGATCACCACCTGTTGGTGAGTTGGATCCGTTGGCGGGGGAGGAGGCTGGACAGACTCGGCAGGCCCAAACGTACTGTGAGGGTCTGTTGGGAACGCTTAGCAGAGCCCCCTGTTAGGGAAGTCTTAAACTCCCACCTCTGGCAGAGCTTTAACCGGATCCCGAGGGAGGTTGGAGACATTGAGTCCGAGTGCAGTCTCCGGTGCCTGTCGTGGCGGCAACCCCAGAACCCGGTGGAGGACAACGGAAGTAAGGGATGCCGTCAAGCTGAAGAAGGAGTCCCATCGAGCCTGGTTGGCTTGTGGGGATCCTGAGGAGCACGGGGTCAGGGGCTCTTGACATGTTCCCAGTGCGTGTTGGACTCCGGCAGGGCTGCCCTTTTTCACCGGTCCTGTTCATTATTTTTATGGACAGGATTTCTAGGCACAGTTGGGAGCAGGAGGGGGTCCGGTTTGTGGACCACAGGATCACATCTCTGCTTTTTGCAGATGATGTTGTCCTGTTGGCTTCTTCAAACAAAGACCTACAGCAGGCACTGGGGCGGTTTGCAGCTGGGTGTGAAGCGGCTGGGATGAGAATCAGCACCTCCAAATCTGAGGCCATGGTTCTCAGCCGGAAAAGGGTGGCCAGTCCCCTTCAGGTTGGTGGGGAGTTCCTGCCTCAGGTGGAGGGGTTTAAGTATCTTGGGGTCTTGTTCACGAGTGAGGGAAGGATGGAACGGGAGATCGACAGACGGATCAGTGCAGCTTCTGCAGTAATGTGTTTGATGTACCAGTCTGTCGTGGTGAAGAAGGAGCTGAGCTGCAAGGCGAAGCTCTCGATTTACCGTTCAATCTACTTTCCTACTATCACCTATGGTATGCTTTGGGTTATGACCGAAAGAACGAGATCCCGGATACAGACGACCGAAATGAGTTTCCTCCGCAGAGTGGCTGGGCGGTCCCTTAGAGATAGGGTGAGAAGTTCGGTCACTCGGGATGAGATCAGAGTAGATCTGCTGCTCCTCCACATCGAGAGCGAGCAGCTGAGGTGGCTGGGACATCAGTTTCAGATGCCTGCTGGACGCCTCCCTGGGGAGGTGTTCCGGGCATGTCCCACCGGGAGGAGGCCCTGGGGACACACGGGAGTGACTATGTCTCTCGGCTGGCCTGGGAACGCCTCGGTGTTCCCCCGGAAGAGCTGGAGGAAAAAGTGCATGTACCACCGTATGACCCCTTTAACAATGCTCAAACCCCTGCAATTGCTGCTTGCATATATCATTGTTTTGTTTTTTGTTGTTCTTTTTCCAATTTTTTTTTTTTTTTTTTTTGGAAGGGCAGAATACATGTTCTGAGCAGGCAGATGACGACAAGATTTTACATTTACATTTATGCATTTAGCAGACGCTTTTTTTATCCAAAGTGACTTACAGGTGAGCTGGTGGGGGAACGGTGCCTTGCTCAAGGGTCTCACCTCAGTCGTGGTATTGAAGGTGGAGAGAGCTAACACCACCCACAATGCCTGCCAGACATGGGCCTCGAACCCACAACCTTTGGGTTACAAGCCTAACTCACTATCCATTAGGCCACGACATTATAAGTTGTATACATTATAAGTTGTCAGCAGAAAAGGACACATTAGAGGTGGGTAATGGTTACCAAAAAATCTTATTAAATAGTTCCTTTCAATGACATTTATCTAACTGCCCAGGATATTATGAAAAAGACCCTTATAAATCAGAATGCATAATACCTAAAACTCTGAGTGTATGAGGTCCACAACTAAAATGCCTCTCAAATGCAAATGCCACATGGACAATAATATGCCTATGTGCATAATACAACCTAATGATATAAAATGTACATAAAAATAAAATGCACTATAAAAAGTTTAATTTTATTGAACATGTTTTACACTATATAACTACATTAGCATATTTAAAGGGATATCATAACAATTATGTTTAGTTGTCAAGAAGAGACAACTGATAAATTAAAAACATCTCAATTGTGATTTCACCTTTATCTTTCATTCCACATTCCTTCAAAACAAAAAGTAAAACTAGCAATCCGAAACAAGTTAAAACACAATGTAATGCAATTCAATACAATGCATGCAACTTTTTCTTTGAAAAGTGGAGGTTGCACAAGGACATTCATAATGCATCTCCAGCATTGCTTCAGTGTTGTTGTTTTGTGCTTTAGGTCTGTATGAGAGATGTGAGGAGAGCTGCTGGGAGGTGTTTTGGCCCCAAGGACCCATGATGTAAACGTGTTCCATGGAGGTGCCATAAATATGTCATCTTTGTGCATGCATAGAAAAATGCACCCAGGGCGAGTAATTGCAGCTGTTAGTAAAGGTAATTGTCTCCAGATTGTTTCTACTTACTCATCATTTTATCAGATTAGCCTTAGTGAGAAGGTGATGGGTTATGCAAATTAAGCCAGTTAACTTCAATATGGAAGATTAAAGCGTGTTACAGATTCGTTGGACAGCATTTGTGCGATTATGTTGAGTAACAGAAATATAAACTTGACTCTTCTCAATTTTGTTTGTTTCGCATTTTTTAAATGCAATGAGTAGCATTAATCACAATACAGAAACATAACACATGATAAAAATGAGACTTGTGTTATCGAATATTTGTTTATTTGTTTTTTTGCTTGCTCGTGGATGAATTGTACTCGTAATGTTTTGGGAAGGCTGCCACATTTTATTAAACATATATTAAAAAATAAGAGAGACAAACTGATTACTTACAATAATAATAATAATAATAATAATAATAATAATAATAATACAAATAGTATTATCGCTGTTGTTATTCAATCTTGTAATTTTTATCATGTATAATTACACTTAAATCTCAATTATTTCAATAAAATTTTCTTAATTCAATTATTTTTACAGTACTCGTATAATAATTCTACTACTAATAATAATAATAGGAAACATCAAGGTTAAACATTGTATACATGTTTCCTCAGTTTAGCCTGTTGAAAGGCAGTTCTTATCAACAATGCCTTCTTATTCCAGATGAGTTACCAAAGTCGGATTTATCTTCAATGTTTTGTCCTGAATCATTTATCTTTTTTCCCCTTCTTTTTTTGTACATAAAGGTAATCCCACGATTCACAGTCAAGCACTCAAGGCTCACTGAAGCGTGCTTATTGGCAAATGCCTGCAAGGACAAACTCTCACTGCACTTGTTTAACATTTACCGCATCCATCCAAACACACGGCAAACAATATGATAATTCCATACGGTCATTTCAGATTGCAACATGCTTTCACTGCTTGACCTTCAGATGGGCTGTCAAGGACACTTAATTCATGTCCTCCAATTGTCTAACCCCTTTCAACACACATTGTAGAAAAGATGTTCAGATCATTTCCCACGATAATGGAGAGAAGTCTCTCACACGGAGGTCAGAGCAGGACTTTTTGGAGAGAGTTTGAAAATCCAAAGAGAGCATTTTGTAGCATTAAAAATAGTGTGCTGACCGGGATGGTGTGCCATTCTTTTCTTTTCTTTTTTTTTTTTTACAGAATGAAATGCTAAAATATTAATGAAGCTAAAGGGTGTTAAACTCTTTGACTTACTCAAACCTCTAAACATAAACATTTGACTTCAATTAACGGAAAAGACATATTTAGATTATTATATTTACTATATATGCTTTATTATTATAAAATATTATACTATATTTATGCTGTAATAAATATATACTATACAGAAATATGCATAGTTATGCTGAATATCTCAAAACAATGATTGTGTCTTTGATCTTGTTAGTAATTGCGTAAGTAATAATTGTCAGCTACACAAAATGTAGCAATTAAATGTATGTAGATATTCAAATTTAATTTAATGTAAAGAAGTTTTCTCTTTTTCAGTGAACCAGTGCTATATACAATACTATTACATGCTATTACATAGGAGAACATTTATATCTTCTACATACACTACTATACTATATCCATTTTACTGCTGTTTAAGTTTGTGTTTAATATATTGTTATGTAATGTCAGTGTTAACTTACTGATTTAATTACTTACTGTCCTTTTTTATTAGTCATTTCTGTCTGAAACATTTATTCTGTGTATTCTTTAGAATTAGCTTTTCTTTTTACATTTGCAAATTCAGTTTAGGTTTTAGTTATTTTCTTTTGCGTTTGAGGTTTTATTTAGTAATTCATTTATTTGCTTTTTTTAAATTATCTTTAGCTTTTTTTTTGTTTGTTTAAAAAAAAAAAAAAAAAATACTTTAGATAAACTTTTTTTTTTTTTGCATTTCCTGAACAACGATGTAACTTGCTGATTAACCACCATAGTACGATGCATTGCAAGCATCTCCGTCGCTTGAACCACATTATTTCAACAACATAGGGCCATTGTTACGTCACGTACATGTGGTGGAGGAAGAACTTATGCTCTTAAACTGATTAGAGATTTCCAATATGCTGTTGTATTGAACATGGCACCTATTGACTAAATTACTATTTTTTGTTCACTGTGATTATGCTTTATTTGATCTTTGAATCATTGCGGGTTCCCTCTTACGCCACACTCCAGGGTTCCCTTATGCACACTTTTCAAAAACAGGGTTTAGAACAGACGTGCAAAAATTCATGATCAAAAGACATTTTATATTTAGATAGAATAGAAGATAAAGACAGTAATGCATGTTGGTTTGCTTCTTGTATTCAAACACACAAACACACCTTTGGTTGATTATGCAGTGGTTTGTTCAGGTGTTGAGAAGTGACCAGGCTGTAGTTCAGTCAGGCAGTGGACAGCAGTGTGCAGACGGATGAAAACCACAGGATGTGGAGCGACCTCCTACAGCTTCATCTGCCAAAGTCCATAGATGTCTCCATCCCTCCACATCTATGGCACACTAGCAGCTTGCAGAGCCGATACCTTTCTGACTCAAAGAGGAAAGTTCAAAAAACACATTACATCAGTGCTTTATTCAGCAGAGGACAAGGGAGTTTCAATAAATTAGGTAATAAGACTCCTTATGTAAGTATTGTATGGTGACATGCAGTAATGGGAATAACAGCAGTATAAATAAACAGTGTTATTAACTGTGTTTTATATATTTATTGTTTTATCTTTCCCCCATTACAACACAGTTCCCTTTCAGTTGAGTCACTCTGGCGGTACATATGGGAACTCGCATGAGAGACCAATCGCCTTCGGGCATTAAGAAAAGAGTACACTGGTGCTCCCGGCGATCCTCCAGGAGTGGGGGCACAGATGTTGTCATCCCCCGAAGAGCAATCTCCATCACCTCATCTCAGGGGCGCGTCTTTGACTTGCAGGTGTTCTTGGCCACGCCCTGAGATGCGAGCAGCACCTCTTGCGGGGGATGTATCAGTGGATTTCGGGGCCGTGGGGGGGACGAGCAAACTGAGCTCTCGGGGACCTGGTGGTATAATTCCTGCGAGGCAAGATGTGACTGATTGCCTCAGTCTGCTTCTGGAGTTGGAGTGCAGGCTGTACCCTTAGACTCTCAAAGTGTATGTTGCTGCCATAGCTGCATACCACGGTTCTTCAGAGGTGACTGCCTCTGGTGGAGTTCGGTCTGGCTGATTCTCACGTTATCCTGAGACCCCGGCCCGGCTCTGTGCCCAAGGTTACTACCACACCCTTCCGAGATCAGGCAGTGGACCTGTAAGCTCTGCCCCTGGAGAATGCAGACCCGGCCTTGGAGTTGCTGTGTCCAGTATGCGCATTGTGCCTCTATGTAGACTGTGCTTCAGACGCTCTCAGCAGCTCTTCATCTGTTTTGGAGGTCTCCAAATGCTGTCTCCAAACAGAGGTTTGCCCATTGGGTGGTTGATGCCACCTCCCTGTCTTATCTTTACCAGGGAGAGCCATGCCCCTTGGGTCTGAGAGCTTACTCCACAAGGAGTGTTGCCTCCACCTATGCATTTGCTCACGGCGCCTCTCTAGCAGAAATCTGTAAGGCTGCAGGCTGGGCGACACCCAACACCTTCGCAAGGTTCTAGGACCTTCTCGAAAAGGCTGTGTCCTCCTGTGTCTTAAATCAGACAAGCAGGTAGTGGGAGGCCAGCTGGAGTTGGCTTGCTGCGCCATTCCCATGGGATCCATGTGCTCTTCTCAGTGGTTCCCCCCTGCCAAGGTGAACCTGAGTCCTCCTGCCCTGCAGTCGGACCTAGATGCGGAGTAGCTCTGGACTGTGCTCCTACTGGGTCTCCTTCGCCCAGTAGGTTGTGGCTACAAAACCTTATGTTCCACGGTCAGCCACGAGGCTGTGTTTCCCTTAACATATATCCAAAATCTTATTGATTTAGTGCATTACTCAATTCCACATGTAAGACAACGTGTATGTGCTAAATGTCTCCACCCCAATCACATGTCTCCACACACAAAGAAAGATATAGAGACAGAGAGTCTTTCATATGCTGACTTGACACGTTACATGTTTTTTTTTTTTTTGTCAAAGTAATAGATTTTCTTTGGAATTCTTCTGCTTTTAAGCTCTGGTAGTGGGCGGAACTAATGCATGAAGTATTTATATATATATATATATATATATATATATAAATGCACAATTAATTTAAAAAATGATACCAGCAAGAAATGTTTCTTGAAAATGCTGCTTTGTCAGTGCAGTATTTGTTTTTTTTTATATATTCTTTCTTTCTTTCTTTCTTCTTTCTTTTTTTTTTTTTACAATATTACATTACGATTTTCTTTCACAGCAATATGTATGTATGTAAAATGTATTTAGTTCATTACAGGCCAAATCAATCTAAAATGTACTAAGACCCTCTGCAATCCCTCTATCGCAGAGCTTTCTAAAAACCCTTAGATTGCATAAAGGATCTCTAAATTGTTAACCCACCTATACGCCCACTGGGTAAAGTAAATTGGAAAGAATGATGCTTACTGACCTTTTGTTTGTCTGCCCTTCTTCTGTCTATATTAGGCACAGCTGAGTGGTTATATGGTTATTACTGTACCCCTGAGCTTCTGTAACCCTGCTCTTTTCTGCTGAGGGGAGGCTTTTGGCTGAAAGAGGATGACTGCTTTTCACAGGCAGTGATCGCTCTAGTGCTTTTATACAGCGGTGGGTGGCCAGATACTGATGTGCTGTGCTTGCTACAATCAATGGATGGGAATAGGTGGGAAAATCAAATATGCAACCATACAACTCTTTATGAGAAAGTGAAGAAGGCGTATTGTTGCATCTAATTGATTTTGGCTCCCATAGATGATTGCTGAAAAAGCAACCTGTATTAAATCTTTTAGCAACTGAATAAGGTGATGATTCTTACCGCAGCTTTAACTTCCCACGTGACTGCCAAGAATCATGCAGCATCGAAGTGAATTATTGATCCTATTGGTCCTAGTGTCTCATGTTATATTGGAACATGTACAACTATAGAAAAATAAATAAATACAAGGTCAAGTTGTTATGTTTGAAAAGGTTAAAGCAACACAATTATAGCTGCACTAGACCTTGAGTCTGAGTGGTTATGAAAAAAGCATGTGAATTTCCCATGAGAATTCATACTGACCATGTGCTCCCATTTAGAGAAAAAAATATGACAGAACTGTTTTCATTTAGTTTACAATACTGAAATAAATAAAATGAAAAACTAAAATAAAAACTGAATGAAAAAAAAATCTAAATTGCTAAAATTAAAGTCAAAAATAAAGTACAAATATAAAAAATAAAGTACTGAAAATAAATGAAATGCATACAAATAATTTAAAACAAAATACTACAAATGTATAAAACTTACGCTGGAGTTTTAGTGCCACAAAAAAAAAAATCTAAAACTGCGAGATTAAAGTCGTAATAGGCCTATTACAAGAATAAAAGTCGAAATACTACGAGAATAAAGTCAAAACTACGAGATTAAAGTCAAAATTATAAAATAAAAAATAAGTTGAAATATATTATTTAGTATAGTGCACTTGTTAATGACCCGGATTGAGAGAAAGCCACCAGATATAGGCATATTTGAATATTGTTGCGTCCAAGAGGCCACTTGATGTTACTGATGTTATATTATCAAGAATATGATATTTATTAAAGCGCTGAACTTTTGATTCTAAAATCAGCTCACACATCAATCCGAGGGAATCCGATGGAGCCTGGAGTTAACTAACTAACTAACTAACTAATTAACTGACTAACACACACACACACACATTTTTATTTGAAATAACTATTTCTTCTTAGGTTTTTTTTTCTTCTCAATTATGTCTATTAGTTTTGTATGTTACATGTAATGTGGATAAATGAACGTTTAGTGCATATTTCAGTATTACAGTAATTCACCATAGTGTTTGTGTGAATGACACTGAGCACTTTTTATATATATTCATATTTAAAAGCTACTTGTGATGGACTTTAATTCATCATGTGTTTTTGTCATCACCACCTGCATTTGGTGCTTATCAGTTTATTTCAAAGGTACAAAACAGATTTCAGTAATTTAAGAGGTGGGTATATTAACATTATGTCAGTTAATGAAAGTGCTGGATGTAACTGTAAATTCAACTTAAAACCATAAAACCTAAAGTGTTGTTACCATATTTTTTTAAGGTTAAATTACAGCAACCAGAGCTGCCATTTTTTTTTTACCATAAATTTGACAGTTTATCTCAATTATGCTAAAACTAAAGCTGAAATTAAAATAAAAACACACAACTGAATTATTACAAAAGTTATTATTATATATATA
>JAUMHG010000033.1:16139984-16151412 GCA_032359395.1 Enteromius anoplus
ACTATATTTTATTTAAAAAAGTAACCAAAAAAATATCAATTCTGATTATGATTTGACCATGGCATGGCTTGAAATACAAAGAAAACATTTTTATTTTATTGTATTTTATGATAGCTAGATGGAACTCACCATTGTAAATCTCCAGGTCTGAGAATTATTTTTACTAGGACAAATAACATGAGAATACAGTTATATACTGTATATAAAGGTGCATTGAGGCCACAATCTAAAACCATTAGTGTCATATTAAAGACAAAAGATTTGGGATTTCTTGACATAAAAACAAGAAAAAAATGAACTTCACCCCTCTGTTTATCAGGGACAACTGAACGAACTTGAGGAGTGAAGAATTTCCCACAACTTTCAGTGCTGCATTGGGCTGCAATCCTCCTCCAGGGCAGTTCTTTGATGAGAGCCAAGGAGACCGATTCCAATTGATTCTCTCAAGAATCTTGTTTACCTAGACATGGTTCAGAACCCTCTGTGACAGTAACCGGACACAAACCCGCCTGCGCACACATCTACATCCAGAAAAAGTCATAAGCGTGCATGGAAATGGAACACAGAAGCCGAAAAGCCCTGAAATGTGATCAGAGCACGATCCAAACCCTACTGATCTGCTCTTCCACCATCATCTATTCTCTTTGAGTCCACCCCTGGTCTCCATTCCTCCCTCGTCTTTCTTCTCAGCACCCCTGCTCTATTTCTCTATCATCTCTAATGATCTCCCTCTACATCCTGTCAGCCAATCCCCATGATGCTTTGCTACCGGCTCGGCAGCTACTCTTTATGCTCCGATGTTTGTTCTCTCCTTTGACTGTCAGCGTCCCGGATCTTCTCCTGTGTTCCTCACAACGCCTCTCCCTTCTGAGATATATTTTTGACATGTCCTCCCAACGCACGTTTATTTCCTCAGTATTATCCTGTCCTGCCACAGAAAGCCGCCGTATTTTGGTGCAGTCGAATAGATGCGAGCTGCTAGGATTCTCTACCCACGATGACAATGAGAACAAGGCTATTCGTGGGCAAGATGCTGCTTGTTTCCTGTATCTTTAAGGGAGGTTTGTCTTGCTAGTGTCCCACTCATTTAGTATTTTCTCTCTGCATTTCTCGTTATTTCTCGGTCTGGCTTCTCGAGAATGTCTCCCACACCCCATCTGTTCCTCTAGTCCTATAAGTCATTCATACTGGCAGAGACGAGCCCACACAGCCACAAGTCATCCATCCAAAGTGTCTGTGATTCAGCTGTTGAAGTATTGTCATTTGGAGCCACAATTTAGTAATATTGGACAGAATTTATCAAATCCGTCACATGTAAATTTCCTGTGCATCTCCCTAGAGGAAATATCAAGAGCTCTTTCATAGTTCTTGGACATAATAGAGCTACGATACAAATGTTGTTTTAACCCTATGAAAACTCCACGTATCATATTTAATAGAATTCTGTCATCATTCACTCGCTCCCCACTTGTTCCAAAGGTGTATGAGATTCATTCTTCTGCACAAAAGATGATATTTTGAAAAGTATTGGGAGCAGAACAGCTGGTGAGCACCATTGGCTTCCATTAAAATGCTATGGAAATCAATGATGCTCAGAAACTGTTATCTGATTAATAGTTTCTATTTTTTTAAAAATTATTTTAAATGTCCACCTTCAGGTCACAATACTGATTTTTTGTAATTATTTATTTTTAATAAAATAAACACAAGAATAATGTATAAAACATGTTATGTAATGGTGAACTGAAACAACTTATGTTCACTTCATTATCCATATGGATTAAAGAAAATCCAAAAAAAAAAAAAGAAAGAAAGAGAGAAGTTTTGACATAACATTACATTTGTGGTTTTTTCAGTCACTTAAATATATGGCTAAGGTCTAATCATTGTATTGTCTCATCATTGTATTGCAATGCATTATATATTTTTGAAACTGCAGAGCTATAATCAAAAAACTAACTATCTGGACACATACACTGACTGATATTTGCATGTGTTTTATGTAACTAGTCTGCATGTATTATGTAGTAGTACAATAATAAAAGTACTATTATAAAGACATATTTATTAAACGATATCAGAATTCAATATTATTTTGTCCAGTAGTAACAGCACCAAATTTGATATTTTTTTGCTCAGTTTGGAGTATGAAGCTTCGTAATATACTTTATGGGCCATAAGTTGGATATCACATGCAATACAGCCCATAACCTAAGATCCATACTCAACCTGACTAATTTAGTTTATTAAATAGTTTTAATTGGTTAATAGACACAAGACCAGGCCCGGCCCTAACCATTTGGCACCCTAGGCAAGATTTCAGGTGGTGCCCCGTTACATCACAGTAAATTCCACTGCTAGTGTACATACACTCATAAGAAACTTAATAGCTTTGTCTTGTACATTATTTTGTTAAAATAAAGCAATTGCATATTCAAAATACTTAGAAAGAATTAAAGAAACAAATACAAAAATATTAACTGAACATATTGTGACGACTGGCTGTTGTTTGTTAAGACGTGGACGAACTAGAGTTGAGCTGTTCTATAAAACTTTTCCCTAATTACTTGCCAAGGTACTATCATCACCACGCACCTTAACTTGAGTAATACAGTAAAACATGCAAAGCAGACAGAGGACGTCTCAAGTAAGGCAAGTAGGCTATATTATTATTATTATTATTATTGCTACTACTACTTAGTAAGCTTTGCTATGTGGTTAAATCAATGTGGGCTTATTCTTTTCTGAAGTCATCTAGTTTTAGCCAACTAGTTTTAAATGGAAGTAGTCTTGCATAGCCAGACCTTCAGACTGACTGTTACATCCACACCAGCGGACTTTGGCTACGCTCCTTCAAGCCGCATTACTCACCTTATAAACTCTCCTGTTTGTTCCAGCCTGCTCCCTGATTCTCCTGTGTCTCGTCCAGCTCCTGTGATCCTCCTGTGTGTTCCTCAGCCTCCGGGTTTGTCTCGATTCTCCGTGGAAAGTGGTGTGTGAGCGGTGTTCCGGTGCATGTCTTCATCCTGCAGCCTGATACGCCTTTTAGAAGACAAAGATTTTAGTTGCTTTTCTGAATACTCCTGAGTTTACGTATCCTTAGTTGACTTGCCTACTCGGCACTCCTTTGTTGAACTTTGTTCCTGAAAATAAATAACATTGAATGACTACCCTTTGTGTCCGTCCGCTGCGTAACACTGACGGCTGAAGGTCTGGAATTCATAGCTGCTTTCTTTGGCAAGGCCCGCACATAAGGCTTTTTGACCGACATGTCAAACAACTAGTCACAGTTTGTTTCGTTCAGCGTCACATTTCGGGGCGTGGAAATGTCCCCACAACAAAAAAACGGCATGCAACAGTCAGTCAGATAGAAAGTACCAATGAGACGCTCGCGGTAAACATCTGTTTGAAGCATATCTCTCCACCCACTTTTTAACACCCACGAGCAATTCTGGAGAACTGAACACAATACTGAACTGGCCAGCTGCGATGTCTGTTGTTTCATGTTTGCTAGCAAACGTGGATGATATCCCCTTCTGAGTTAGGTACTTCTCTTGATCTTCCATAATAGATAGGAGGGGACGCACAACTAGTAAAATTGGATTGCATACTTTTGTGAATCCAACGTTTAACTGATCTTAATAAATGCTTATTGTCACTCATGTAAACACGACAGTTTTTTTCTCTGCAATCACACGTCTGCGCTTTGTTTCCCGGCGGACAGAAAATAAACGCGACACTTGCGTCCCCCGGAAATCCGCTCAAATTCAACCAATCATTTGATGACTTCGACACTGCTGAAGCGTTTCCAGTTAAGTTTACCATATGTATAAGACATTTAGCCAACATTCCCTGGGCAACACATAAAGTCGGACTTTGCAGTGTCTTAAAAAGTGTCTTAAAAAGAGAAGTGAAATTGGAATGAATGAATGGATAAATGGAATATTTACACAACAATTTTACTAAAACTTCATAGTAAATAAATACAATTAAACACTGATACTTCAGGCAACTTTAGTAACTTTGATAAGACACATTAGAGCTGACATTTAAAAACTCTTTAAAAAAAAAAAAAAATTTGTGGTGTCTTGGCAACTCTGATCCAGTGTTGCCAACTGATTTCAATTAAAGGAGCTAAAACTAGTAGCTAAATGTCACCAGATGACATCATAATGGCAAATTTGCTGATCTATATAAAGATGGATATAGATCAGTGGGAAGATGAGAACGTAGGTTTAGGAAATAAGGTCTGCCCAAGAAGTTGCTATATTTGTCCCTAAACAAACAAAAAAACAAGTTGCATAATGTGCGTGTAAGTCTCTAGTCAAGCTACACAGTAGCTAAATTGGCAACACTGCTCTGATCACACTTTGTTGAGATCTTCCTCAAAACAAAGGGTATCTAAAAAAAAATTATAAATAAAATAAAATCTGAAAAGTGGGAGCAAAAGACTCAGTTTGTCCTCCATTTCATCTCATTACTGTCTAGGGGGAATCTAAATAGATGTCATTTGAGATTTTTCTTTCCTTAAGGGGCATTTCAATGGTAAGGCTGGTACCGGGCCATGACAAGCACCTTAATCAGGTGCGTGCTTTATTCAGGTCAAGGTAAATGTGGAGATGGGGCACTCAGGCTGTAAACAGGAGCTTCTCTACAGGGTTTCATGAGCAATGCCTTTGATTTTGTCCTTTGATCCATTTATAAGAGCTCATGCTATCTCATGAATACAGCACGGCCAGGGGACAGAGGCCGTCTGGAATACATAACCACTTAACGACTCACCTTCTCTTTGGCTGATAAACACTCGCTGTCTCACTTGGAAACACGCACGCACACAAGCATCTCTGTCCTCAGTCTCATTCACATTTTCACAAATGCAAATAACCTTGCTATATATATATATATATTTTTTTTTTTTGGAAAGCTGATGCTGGGTCACAAAAGGAAGTTGCAAGGAAATATTTTTTGTAGTTCTACTGTAGTTCTACCCTGGTTTCACAGACAAGACTTAAGCTAGTCCCAGACTAAAATGCATGTTTGAGCTGTTTCAACTGAAAATATCTTGCCAAGACATTTCTTAAAACATCAGTGTCATTGTTTTGTGTCAAGATGTGCACCAGTAATTTATTCTTCTAAGGCATTTTTGTAAATTAAGCTAAGCCCTGTTTGTGAAACCGGGCCCTTATAAGTAACTACATGTGAACAAAACTCTCACTAGATTACTGGTTACATGCAAAGTCTACTAATGATCTAACGACTGCTATAAAGTAGTTTTTCAATTATGTCAATTATGTCAAAAAGTTCTGTCATCATTTACTCACCCTCAAGTTTATCCAAACCCTGTATGTTTCTTTCTTCTGTTGAACACAATATATTTAAAAAATAGTATTATAGTATTATTATTATTTTCCCTCTTTTGTCCTGTCTTATATGAAATGTCCGTAATACACATTGTAGGCTACATAGTATCTGTTATTGTAACTTCTGTACACACAGGTAACAAGCCTCAGAATGTTATGTGTAAGTACTAATGTGTAACAGGACATTGGTAACAATACTTTCACTTTACTAAGAACTTAAGTCAAGTCAAGTCACTTTTATTTCTATAGTGCTTTTAACAATAGAGATTGTAGCAGAGCACTGAACATTATCAAATAGAAGAACACAGTGATGGTAATGTATAATGATGAGAATAAAACTATTTATTTATCAAATGCAGAGACGGTGTCTGTAGTCAAGACGACGATAATCACTGGAAATCAGGTGTCCCCAACTAAACAAGCCAGAGGCGACAGCGGGAGGGAACCAAAACCCCATCCATGAGAGATGTTTGTACTGTTATTACCACAATGTGTTTTTATCAATGTCCTGTTTCACATCTGTACGTACACACCATTGAGTGTGCTGTTACATATCTATAGTTACACAGACAATACAGCTGTAAAGACTTCATATTAATGTGTACTTACACTGTGGTTACACACTATGTACACATCAAGTACAATGTATTAGGGACACAATATAAAGTGGGACCTTTTTTCCATACTCTGTAAGTCAAAATAGCTAACTTTAGGGAGTGTTCCATGGATGATGCATTAATAATATTTGGAGAACATTTTCGAAGATAAGATCATTCTATTAAAGTCCCACTATTATGTGTAATGAAAGGTTCCTATTTTGATTTGGGGAGTCCAAAACAACAGGTTGGCATGCATGCAATTTAATTTTATAATTTTATAATATGCATTTATGTTTACCTTGTTTAACAAATCCCAAACCATTTATTCAGCGATAATTCTTTTTCCAAACCCCTCCAGTGATTTGTCAATTTCATTTAAAGTTTTTGAGAGCTTTTAACCCCCCCCCCCCCAAAAGTGACAACAAGTGGCCAAAAAAAAAGAAAAGAATTTACATTTTCATTCAGACCAATGCAAAAAGACCAACAAGTGGTCAACAAAACAATATGCTAATGTTCCATGTTTTACTTCAACATTACACATCTTAGGATTCATTTTAAAAATGACTCAATCAATGAATCAGAGTCAGGGTTTTCAGATTTAAAACTTATATGTTTTCATATACATTCATAAACTGTTAAACGCTGCACGGAAGTTCATTTTCGAAAATTAATAACAGGGACACTTTAACAATACTGAAACAGTACATAACAGAACATAACATATTTTTTATGCTGGCTTTGAATACTTTGTCATCCACACTGATGTCACTGACAGACACTGTGTATAGAATCAATGCACAATGAACAAGCCATTCGACCAGTCAGTTTGTCTATCTAGTGATCTTCTCTACCAACTAAACAATGTCGCTGTCTCTCGTCCCGTTACTCACTCGCACAGTTTTCAGTCAGCAACAGTCTCCAGGGTCGACTCAATAATGAATTACATCTCTCTCCACTCCAGGTATAGCTGAGCACAGGAAAGCAAATGTATCTCATTACCCCTCCACCTGTGATCTCTGCCAGGCTGCTGAGTAGGGTTTTGTTCGAAGAAAAGAAAGACGCGTAGAGAAAAGAGGGCACAGAAAGTGGAAAGAAGCCAGTACATGGTGTAAGTCTGAAGAATAATTTACAACCCCAGCTGTTGAGGTAAAGCCACCCTGAAAGGCATTGTTGTGTCTTTTGAAAGATGAGATGCAACAGTCTTAGAAAGTTGTCCTCCAAACTGTCAGAGCAGCTTCTTTTCTCTTTTTCTGAATAGGCCGCTCATGATCAAACGGATGGGAGTGGCTAGAGCAATCTGTTTCCCTCTTTCAATTTTGCAGGCAGGGGGATGACACCAAAAGCCCTCTTCAGCGGAAAATATATAGACTCCAAAATCTAAGCGAGTTTCTCTCTGACAAACTGGGAGCACAGCGTTGCACTTTCTTTTTTATTGTTCTCCAAAAGAAATGAGAAAAAAAAAAAAAAACATTATAAATTCTCTGTGAAAATTTTTGATGAATTCTATGTTCTCTCAGAGCTTTTCACGTTCAAGAAGAGTCAACATGTTCTATATGAATCTTTTTTAGCATACATTTCAGAGTCTAAGGAGTTTAGTTTACAAACTAATAATAAAGTTTCAGAAATATTACAGCTGTACATACTATGCAGCAATGTGTACTTACACTGTGGTAACATACTAGATACACATCTAGCTACTATGTAAGTTCACAGGTAATAGGGACGGTGTGGGTCCATATATATATATATATATATATATATACATATATATGATTAGTGCTGTCAAGCTACTAATCAGGATTTAAATGTAAATATATATAAATAAATAAATTATTTATCTTACATGTATACATGCGTGTGTATTTATATATACATGCAGTACACACACACACGCACATGCATATATTTATACAGACCTTTTAAATGATTGTCAAATGCAAAAATGGTACAAAATGCATCATATTTTATGAGAAATTGTGACATGCTCACTCATAACAGGCACTATTTTTAAAGTCAGCAGACTAAAATTAGTAAGAAACAATTTTAAGAAAATACAAAAATTGGATCTCGTTCAACAAATATAATGAAGGCTTGTTGTTGCCTAACATGCCAAGTCTAAGCATGGTAAATGAGAGGATGATGTGAATGTTTTTTCATAGACTGCAAGCCTTTGCAAACCCTGAAGACTGATTGGTTGAAATAAATGTTGTTTCTGAAACCTAAGACACATCCACATGCAAAACCAGCCAAACTCTGCACTCTGTGTGTAACTCAATACGGGATTAATCAGATGCTGCTGTTTTCACACACCCGTGAGCTTCATTACCATCTCGGTGTCAATCCCTCTGCTTTGGTTTGCTGATCCAAAGGCCTCTGGCGCTGCTGCTATGTTAGACCGCTTTGGTACACTTCAGTATAAAAAATACTCGTTTTATACAAGTTTTGTGGTGGGTGAGCTATAAATACAATAAAATGCAATAGTGAAGTCATTATGCAGGATTTAAATAGGGATTACAGCTTATCTGAATCAAAGTCATCAACCGTGAAATCCTAATTTTCGAACCTCCTTGTCCCTACAGCGCAGAATATATTAAATGTTCCTCTCAGGAAAACATATTGTAATCAAAGGTTTACTGTGAATGCGGGTGAAATTCCTGACTTTAATTATATTTCACTATGGTTGAGAAACTCACTGGCAGAAATAATGACATTTATAAATGCCTTTTAACCTCCTAATTTCGTAAATATGCTTCAAATTATGATACTGTGTCTGGTATAATAATAACGAGACACTGAGTATATTACTTATATGTGTGTATATGATGTATGCATTTATGTACTTAGATTGAATTGTTATGGGTTTTGAACTGAACCATTTCTCTAATCTATCCTTATATTTAAGATTCATGATGTTGGTTATTTTTTACTTATTATTTCCCCTTGGTACTTTTTCAATGTTTCTATTCTAAATAATACACCCAGATATAATAAACATACTGTAGGCATTGTACTGAAAAATAAAAATGCAGTTATTTATTAATTGTTGAGTTAGTGTACAAAGAAATATGTTTTTGAAAATATTATTTGGTACGCAAGTGCATTGAGAAACTTTATACTTATTGCTTGATGTTTCTTCAAATGTCATCATAATGAACTTGACAAAATTGAAGCCAGTTAAACAGAGAGAGAGAGATTGTTTTGGGATTTATTATTACTCACCATATCATTTGATTTTTCATTTTTAAGTGCTACTTTGTAATGTGTGTGTGTGCAGATGTACTAGACAGGTTGAATGAATTGTGTCTAGCAGAAGTGAGGGTTGAAACCTCAAAATGAAACACAATTGCGTTGTTTCACAAAATTCAACATCTGTTACAAAATAAATACTTAAAGCAGGACAATAAACTGAGGAAAGTGATATGTGTCGGCACAAATGTTTCAGAAAGGTTGTAAATCAGAAAAAAAATTATGTCGTTAGTTGAATAAACAACTTCAAAGTCAACTTAAATAAACAACTTCAGTCTAGTTATATGTCTCTAAGGGAAGGGGACGATCAACTGCTCAAGCCCTCAGGTTGGAAAACCATAAAGGTTTATTTCACAGTTAAAAAAGATACTATAATTTACTTTGAACGGTCCATATTTTGTAGAGGCACAAATGTGCCACGGCACTCAAAAATGGTGTATGCAGTATTTAACACGTAAAGTTCACCCATGTAGCACAGACAAATTTCCATATCCAATTAAACCAGAATTTGAATATTCATATGGTAGCACTCATATATATATATTTATATATATATATTAGACTAGCGTATATGTACTGTACAGATTGTATAACATTTCCATCTATTTGGATTGCACTGTAACTTAATGTGATGCATATTTGTCAGCCATTCGTAATTGAAAACAGTAAGAGGATTTATTTTATAGTACTAACAAAGTAATGATATTTAAAGACATATAAGAGGGTTTTAAATATTAAAATCATTAGTCTAATTTGTTTCAATATTATATGTAGTTATGTAGCCATATTCATACCATGTTTATACTTTTAGTAATTCATTTTTCCCAGTGAACAAATTTATACTGATTCAAAATAATTTCAATAAATACATTCTTAAAATATGTGTATTTAATTTGATACAAATTCATGTAATTACCCTGGCATTACGTATTGAAATTAAGTACTAATTAAAATATGTTGCTTAGTTTTGTTTTTTGTTTTGTTTTGCTAATCTTGTACTTTCCAGTGTGTGTGTGTGTGTGTTGATTGATATGTTTTAGTTACCACAAAAATTGTAGTTAAAACATACATTTCCTTAAGGAATAAAAAAAATGAGTGGGGAAGTCAATTACAATTAATCACCAGATGTAGAGGCTACAAGAGTGAAGAGCTGGGCAATATTTCACAAGAATGATGTCAGTAGAAGTATGACTGTGTGTGTGTGTGTGTGTGTGTGTGCAGAAGCCTAAAAGTGTTTGTGAAAATGTCTGTCTGCCTGTGTGTGTGTTTAAGCTATAAGATGGTTACGAAGCAATAAATATATCACAAAACAACCATGAAAATATCAAAGGGCTCTAGGTGCTTTTAATTTTCGTTGAGGTAGGCCAGGCAATAAAGTGTGGCTTGGGATGATAAGACGGAACTGCTTGGCCACATCAGTCCAGTTAGGAAAAAGCTATTGGGAACTTTTAAATATTTCATTTTCCTCCACCAGAATGGCTTGTGCTTTCGGGTCTGGAGCATGCAAAGCCATTTCCTGCTCTGAAAGGATCACTATAGTCATTGATGGGTTTTTGTGTCTCGATACATGTGAGCTGGGGAATTGGAAAGGTTGGGCTTAGAAACAGCTTACGGCTTTTGCAGAAATGCTGTAATTCAGGTTCTCAAACTGTTCGTGCTTGAATCCTCGACTTGAATAAGTTTGGATGGTGTAACAGGGATAAGCCTTACACATGCTGGATCATTGTTGCCTGTTTCTCCACTTATGGAAACATTTAATTCTAATTGACCGTAAATAACCAGCTTTCGATGTATTTCTCTTTGGGTTTTTTTTTGGTTTGTGCTTGTGTGGAGTAAACGTAGGCATGTAATGCATGGGAGTCAAGTGTTGCCTAGTCCTTGAGAACTGTGACAATATTCCTAAAAATAAAGCTGGACTGTAATGAATCAATTGCACCATATGTGTAAGCCTATACAATCTCACTCAAGTATAACAAGTGAGGTGAACTGAGGTATATCGATCAACTTTCTGGCAAATTTAACATAAAAATGCCCTTGCATTCACCATGCATAAACACCAAAAGTTAAAATAAATAATAATTATATAAAAATAATAATAATAATAATAATAATAATAAATAATAAATAATAACAGTAATTTCCTCTAAAATCATATCTAAATAAATTAATAACACTAGAAATGCTTAATTCATCAGAATTTTTTTTTTTCAAATAGTTTGTTAT
>JAUMHG010000033.1:16174874-16191065 GCA_032359395.1 Enteromius anoplus
ATGGACTGTGTTTGCCGGTATTTGACCTTTGCTGTTTTGACTCTGAGCTAATAAAACCCTTCTCTTGCATTTGAACCTGAACGTCTCTTCATTGAGTGACATAATGCTCAGCCACCAGACAGACAAACAGACTAATATTTATACAGGTGTTATAACATGTTTATGCAGTTGTTTTTAAAATGCAACCCCTCCTTGTGAGAGATCTGGAATGTTACATACGTCACATTGGACATGTACTTCTCCATTGAAAAAAAATATTTAATCATTTTTTTTGCTTTATAAGAGCTTTTTTTTTGCTTGTCCACCACATGCATCAAAATAATTAATTTACTGGGAAAATAAAACAAAAACCTTTTTCTGTAAAGTAATGCAGTTTTTGCATTTTATTTGCTTTGCCTAAACATTTTTCAAAACTACATAATTGTGACCATTACATTTTACTTCAACTATTTTGTGACATATTAAAATTCTACCTTTTCATGAATATGATTTAACCAGAAATAAACTTGACCTATCCAATGAACTTGACCTGCAGCATTGGATAAACGCATTCCTCATTCCCAAGATGCTTTTCTCTATTCTACATTAGATATATATATACATATATATAGATAGATAGATTATAGATTATAGATACTACATTGATCCCTAAGGGGAATTCAAGAACAAACAAACAAATATTATTTTTTTTTAATTTGTGACTATGGATGTCCTGCAAGATAAGCTAACCATGACAAAGATACACAGCGTGAGTAACTGATATAAATATTGGTTGGACATATGTCCGGACGAGTTTGTGGGAGTATGTAGCGGTCACCTCACGGCCGCTTAATTTGTGCTCCGCTGAGTAATCCTTTGGTCGGCCCACCGGGAAAAGTCCCAACTGTCCCGATTGCCACTCCGCCCCCGATACAAGCATTTACAAAAGCATCAATTTATAACTAACTATACAGTATAGTATAATGTTAAAAGTACGCTAATCAGTCCATTTGCTTACTTTTGACACGTAGCTGGTGTCAGAAAAAAAAGAAGAAGTAATCTTGCCAAAGCAGATGTTTTCCTCATAAATAAAATGATTTTGATGAAGTTGAGCTTGTTAGATGCAGAATAATTGAATGCATTAATGAAAAATCTTTTCATCTGCGAACACATAAGTAGACCCAGACATTTAACCACTGTTCTTTGAAATGTGTATTTATTTTTCTGTTTCTAAATATTTGTTGAATCTAATGCCTGTACTTAAACTGTCAGAGGTCTAAATAGAGCATTTGTTCTTTTATTTCAGGCCTTTAATTGATTCTAAATTGAATTCAAATTGGTCCTGAGGGATTTGAGGGAATAGTATGTTTTATACTGATGCTTTTGTAAATGCTTGACTTTTTTCGACACTAAAAAGGTCTGACTTCAACACATTAACTAGCATTTGCTTAGCTGCATCTGGCCATCGCAGCGACGAGCTAAAATTGTATCTAAGCTCTCCTTTTGAATGAACATAGTGTAATTTAATGGCCATAATTGTTTCCAGAAATTCTGATCTGAAAGTACACTGTGATTCATGTGTGGCAATTTGTTCTCATTAGTGATCTAAGAATATCACCCTTTTCTAGAGAGTTCAACACTTGTGTAGCCACATGCCCCGTGGACAATCTCACCAAACCCACAACAAATCTGCTCTTGGGTCCAGTATGACTCTTCCATATGATCTTACGGGCATGCATGCGAATGAATTATACCAGTGTCTGCTTGCCACATAAATATCTGAAGGGATTAGCAGGAGCAAACGCCAAGTCACTTACTTTATAAAGGCTCCAAACTAAAGCTTTGAGCTGGCTGGATCACGCAATACACACCGCCCCACGTTTGTCGCTAAGCATTTCCCTGACATGCCCTGTGAGCTTCTCCGGCCCTGGAAGAGCATGAGTGCTTCCCCACGAACTCCCCCCAGCCGTTAAACTGTATTCCTCACACCAGGTCTGAAAATGCTTTGTCAAGTGTGAACAGCAAGTGATGCCTCGCAGCTACAGTACCACGCTTATCCATGCCAGACCTTTCATTTGTGTCTGCTAGAATGCATCTCCCACCAGCCGCTCTCATTTTGTAGATTAGCTTAAAAAATCACTTGCCAGGTGCAGGGTGTAGGCTAGTCTTTTTTTTTTTTTTTTTTAATTAAACAAAAAGTTTTCTTTATTTTTTAAATATAAGTTAATCGATAACACAAGAACACAGTACACAACTGTTACACTTTTACTTATTTTTGCATAGTTTCTTTTTTTATATGATTGTTTTTGTCAGCTTAAATTTTATGCATTTCTTATTTTTTTAATACTGTATTTTGTAAAGCTTGCAAAACTTAAACTATTCATAAATTGCCAAATTTAAGGATAAAATATGAACCTGCATTTAC
Source organism: Enteromius anoplus (assembly GCA_032359395.1). Taxonomy (NCBI): domain Eukaryota; kingdom Metazoa; phylum Chordata; class Actinopteri; order Cypriniformes; family Cyprinidae; genus Enteromius; species Enteromius anoplus. The sequence goes on from JAUMHG010000033.1 coordinate 16,177,279, forward strand.
TGTTCACAAATAAATTGAAATAAACAAATCTACTTGTCAGTTTGCCACCCTCTTAAATTGATCCATATGCATTATTGTGTAAGCAATTTTATTGATTTATTATATATTGAAAAGCAAAGCATCATTTGCTTGACTCTGCAACTATTAAAGAAGAAATAAAATCATGAGGATTTGGATTGAGTGGAGGGGGAGAAAAGGATGACAGAACTTTCATTTTTTTGGCTGAACTATTCTTCAACCCCCAAACTGTATTTTGCTCTGCATTTACTACATCTTAATCTTCTCATAAACATCAGCATTATGTCAGCATGGGAGGGCTAAAGATTTCCACACATCATTTCTTTCTTAAAGCATCTTCTCTGAATTCGAATTGTCCCGAGCAATAAAAGTACTACTTAGTACAAGTGAAACACATACTCTTGAACCACGTGCCAATGAGTAACTTTATAACTTGATATGCAGCTACTGCACATTCATCTATAGTTGTACTAATGACCTTTTCTTGCCTCATTATACACTCCATGCATTTATAAAATATACAATTACAGACAACCTCTATGTGTCTCAAAAGGTAAAAAAATAAATCTGTCTGCGTAAAGTCGATAATTTTTAAAACATTTTTTTTACTTCTGGTTTGCTTCTCGCAAGCCTTCCAGTTAACAGAGTCAGTGTAAACAGACAATTACTGGTGGTAAAACTCAGTACAAATGTTTCCTCTGTCAAGCTACCCTTGGGGCAGACACATTAAATCAAGAACTCATTCCAAAATGCAAGAAATAGCAGTGGAGACAAATACAAGGGTAAAAATACTGAATATTACAGCTGGAATGTGCAAAAGTGACTCAACTTATGTTTAGTAGCTTCTGATATTATTTTTGATGGGGCTCTGAGAGCTGCACGGATGCATTCATCGTGTCACAGCCATTCACATTAAAAAAAAGCCACAAAAGCCACATTAAGCTGTGCATTGCAGTGATTTTACTTTAGCTAAGGGCCATTGCTAGGCTTGATACACAACACATGACTTCTAAAGGCTTGTTGTTGTTGTTTTTTTTTTATAAAACAACATCAACACTATTAAACCTAATTATAAGCAATGGGTGCATCTAACAAAATACGTTGTTTGTTTTGTTTTGTTTCTTATGCTCATTAAGACTCTATTGTTTGCTCAAAAATACAGGAAAAAACAAAAACAGTGATATTGTGAAATATGTATATACTTCAAAATATAATTTATTTATCTAATCAAATTTGATTGGAAACAGTTGTGTTTGGAACCTGTGATTTTTTTTCCCTTTTCTTTTTAGAATTCAATGAATAAAAAGTAAAAAAAAAAGTACTTAAAATAGAAGTATTTTCTAACAATATACAATTGCACTGTTTATGCTATTAACTTTAAGGATTACAAAACAAACAAACAATCCAAAAACAATAGCAATAATACTATACCCTATCAGAACAATACTATATAAACTATGCTTTTTATTATGTTCTGGCACTGCAGCACACTAGATGCCAGGAAGTCTTATTCTATAGAGTTTCTCTATTCCATCATAGGCATATTTCCAGGCTCCATTTTTATTGTAAGCCACATAACAAATGAGGCCACTGCATTTTGAAATCTAATTTTTTTGCAGATTGCCGCTCTAATGGTGGATTTAAATGGTTCCACTTCTCAAACCCAGCTCTTACTCCTTGTCATAGGAGTGACACCATAAAGCACATGAGCTACACTAAGTGTAAAGGTATATATATGGGTGCATATACAGTCGAGAGGTAGGGATAAACCTGTATTATATGGTTGTCAAGTAAATAGGATTCCTGGCAAAGCTCACCGCAGTACATGCATGCAGACTAGCGAGCGGAGCTCCATTAATCATGCAATGGGAGGGAATGGGGACAGATATGAAGCTGCGGCAGATGTGAGAAAGTCACCAGTGATGGCAAATGCTTCTAATCGTTATTGTTCTTATTTAAAGGAAAAGCACATGTGGTCTGCTGGCCTTATTTAACGTCACTGTGCAACCAAAACCGACCCTATTCATATTCTTGCTTCAGTTTCCTCCATGTTTGTTACTTTTGAAATAAGTCTTCAAATATTACTGTTTCTACAGAAATAAATGAAAGCAAATATCAGAGCATGTCAAAACATCTCAGGGGCCCCAAAATCACCTCAGTCCCCGGAGGGTTAACAAGCATTGAGGTTACCAAAAACAGTAGAAACAGTAATGTCAAATAATATTCACATTTAAAATAACTGTAACATTATAAAAGTCTTTACTGTCACTTTTGACCACCCATTTAATGCAATAAATTCAAGTCCTATTAAAATAATAATATTATTAGAAAATCCTAAACCTTTATATTATTATCGTTATTATTATTATTAGCTAAACTAACGCAAATACATACTAAACAACTATGTATAGTATATATAAAATTGTTTAGTTAAATGTAGAAATGTAAACTCCTAAATTATCATAACACTGGCCCAAATTAAGGGTGCGCAGCAATAGCAAGCTACTACATGTCTGACAAGGCATGCAGGCATTTCTAAATTTGTGTTTTTATCAGCTTCATAGCTGGGCAGACAACTCAAAATCTCTTCTATGTATAAATTCACAACGTGTGAATGTGAAACTGGGGAATTATGCAAAATATTTAGTCACAGGGATTTAAGCGTCAACGTCACCCACTTCAAATGTGCCAGCGCACATCATGCGGGCCGTTCTGTCTATCTGCCACAGATACCTAGAGATTTGAACTCCGCTGCAAGCCAAAAATAACCCTGCAACCAATCAAAGGAGAATCCGTTAAGAGGCACACTTTCCCAACCGTCGCTTATAAATGTAACTGCGTCCAAAAACTGCAGTTCGTATGTGTTGGACGGAAGGGCTTGAGCGGGTGAATGCCAGTCAATCAAGGTCATTTGGAGCCCGATGGCGTCTCCCGACAGCCAGCGTAATCAATCGCCCTACGGACCTTTGTAAAATGCAGCAAAAAGGGAGCAATAACTCTACTGACACCAAAGAAACAGAAAATAAGGTTATGCGTATTGGCTTTGCTCCACTCGGGTACATTTCATCAGGAAAAAGAGAAGGACTTGAAAAGCTAAATCAATAGTTAATTATATCAGGCATAAACATAAATACAGTTGTGCTAGTGCCTTGGTGAGGATTGCTAAGTATTGGTCTTCATGGCTTTTAAGAGACCCATTTCATCTTATGTAGCTGGTGGTCAATTAAATGCACATGATGTATTTCTATACAAATAATGTTCCTAAGTACAAAAAAGAAAGATAAGTAAGAAATAAATAATCCAAATGCAGTTTAGCCAGAAGCAACTGACCAGCGAAGTGTTGCACGAGCAAGTTTGGATTGTAAGCCATTAGTGGAACAAATGGAAAGCATTTATCAAGCCACCCATGTTTACGATCGGTAAAAACATGCCCTAATGAGGAAGACAAGATTACAATTCAAAAAAGCATGAAGAGAAGCCATAAATATGAGCCGGGGTCAATTTCTATTCGGCTGTTCTTGTTTTAAACAGTTTGAGACTTTATTCATGTACTAATTTACTCGCCCCTTTGTCATTTTGAAGCTGTTTCATCACAAGTATTTTGATAATTCTATAAAAGTCAGTCAGAGTTATGTGTGATGAAAATACCTTCTTTTATTGTAAATGGATCACTGAGTCAAGAATCAGTTCAGTCGGACTTGTAAACAAATCATTCAGGCTTTGGTTTAAAGGACTCATTGTAAAGATTAATTTCAACAATGATTCAGCAACAGTTCAACGTTTCATTTCGTTTAAAACTTTGTACTAAAATAACTAGACATGAGCAGCTCAGATGTTTTAAACATTGATAATAATACGCACTTTCCGTTTCTTGAGCAGCAAACCAGCCTATGGGATTTATTCCAGCATATTATAAAGATCACCTAACACTTATTTATTACAGATTTTTTACAGTATTACTGCTTTTACTGTATGATTGATCAAATAATTGCAGCCTTAGTGAGCAGAAAAGACTACTTTAAAAAATCAACCTTCTAAAAAATTGGCCATATTCTTTAACAACTTTTTAAAAATATCTTTAAAAAGGTATCAAAAGCACTAGCATGTGGTGTTTTTGCATCCTCAAACAAGACTGAACATGCAATGTCTCTCAGCGAACGCGTTCCACCAGTTTCTTTGCAGGGAATCTGAATGTGCAGAGCAGATCCTCAACAAATCAAAGTTCAGAGGCCTCGGCTGATCAGTGTGATTCACCAGCTGACACCCACAGAGCCAAACCCAGCGAGAAGCTGTAAGATCAACTCATCAAGCACCTGCTTGCATGTCTCATCACCCATTCCCTGTGTTCCCCTGCTTGTATTACTGCCATTTAGTGTGCAGCGGAAGAACGGCAGATTCATCCTGCATGAGTCTGTGATACTGCATTGACTTTGTGATGAAGAGAACTGCGTAATTCTTAAGTGTGACGCTCGCTGTTGACAAACAAGCTGTCGACACCAACCTGCATGAATTTAAGTGGCTCGCGTTTCAGCACATTGACGTTTATCTGGTTCCGTGAAGTACACATTCCCAGAACTGATTGTAGGCGATTCACACAGGAAGATACCATCTATGTTTTCTAGTTTGCTAGGTGCATCTCAAACAATTAGAATACAGTGAAAACTAAAATTATATATATATATATATTGTATATTATTTTTTAAAAACTGAAACTGTATTCTGTACAAACTGTATTTACTATATTCTAGATTAATTACATGCAAATCAAAACATTTCAAAGGTTACTATTTAATTAAGGTGCGTGTTGAATGTTGAATCTACTGTTTCTCATCTTTTGCTTGAAAATATTCCATAGATTCTCTGAGTTTCAGGTCATTCATGTTGGCTGGCCAGTCAAGCAAAGTTATATCATGGTCAACAAAGCATATGGATGTGGTTTGGGTGCTAAAGTCCTGCTGGAAAAGGAAATCAACATCTCCATAAAGGTTTTTAGCAGATAAAGAGCATAAAGTGCTCCAAAATCTCCTGATAGACTGCTACATTGACTTTGGCACCCCAAATCATCATCACAGACTGTAGAAACTTCATACTGGCTTTTGTTTCTAAAGCTTGCGGTTGTCCCTGTTAATTGTGCACCTTTTCCTACCCAATTTCTTCCTTCCAGTCAACTTTGCCTTTATTATGCTTGATTCAGCACTCAGTGAACACCCAGCCCTTTTAGTAATGACCTTCTGTGACTTACCTTCTTTGTAGAGGGTGTCAATGATTGTCTTCTGGACTGTTGCCATTTACAGAAGTTACAAAAAACTACAAATAAAATATAATTCTTGATACTCAGATTTTTGAGATGCACCTGCATTTTTATGACATTTAGGAGTGTGCAAATATGAAACATGGTAAATCATAAAAAGAAACAAAGAAAGAAAGAAAATAAAAGTAATGTCTTGGTTACACATGCAATGCATAAATTACCGTTTCATGTAATGTTTAGATAGATTCAAAAAGTAGTTTTTTTAGCTCTAGCTTTCTGGCTCTGGCTTTTTAGCTTCTGCTTCTTTTTAGCTTCGGCCATGCTTTTTGTCATCACTTTTTGCATTCTTTAAGAGCCGTTCCAGGGTGCTCCGGCACGCATGCCTGCTGCTGCCTAGCCAAGATGAGAAGAAACCCATCTAGCATTGTTACGTCTATTTCTTTACTTTTCTTTTCTTTCTGTGTGAGTTTTGTGGTTAAGTTTTTCCCCTCCATGTCTCCATCCTCTGACAGCACTCCCATTTTTATTCTGTTGAACTCATTCTTTCCTCCCTTCATCTCTTCCTGCAACTTGCATTAATGTGTGAGCGTGTATGTTTTCACCAAAATTTGGATTTTAAGATCTAGTGCAGAGCTGATGTCATACGGCTCGTTTAGTGAATCACTGACCAATTTAGTGAGTCAGCCATAGGGTTGCCAACCGTCCCTTGAAATAAGGAATCGTCCCGTATTTAGAAACAAAAGTACCCGTCTTGTCCCGTATTGAGCTTAAAAGGGACGCACTTTGTCCCGTATTTCCATGAAAAAAAATTAAAAATAAAATTCACATCAGTGTTAACTCTGCACATGAAAAACTACACGTATACGGAATCACAAATATACATGATTCGCTTTAAAGTCTTTTCGATTATACATTTCATCTGTGTGCTGTCCGGATGCGCTTTACGTTTACATGTAACGTTACACCTGAAGCGTCTGCGTGCACTATAAGCCTGTCAAATAGCGCCTAATCACTGAACTCAGATATCTATCACATGTGATTGTGGTTATACTGTCAAAAACACAGCGTTAAACACAGTTGCTTGTGTCTAAAGTGAAAGAAAACAATCAAGAGAAAACATGCTTGTTAGACGCGTGCAGCTCTTAAAGGGACAGAACTAAACATGTCATCACTTGTCATTAAAAGGATAGTTCGCTCATAAATTATAATTGTGACATCATTTACTCGCTTACATGTTGTTCCAAACCTGTATTCATTTCTCTCTTTTAATAAACACAAAATAATACATTTTGAGTAACCAAACAGTAGCTAAAAACCAACTTAAAAAAGAATCGGGATTAAAATCGTGAATCGCGACTTCCCCAGAAAAAAATCCTTATATTATATTTTTTCCATATCGCCCACCCCTTTACGCATCTACTTAAACCAGGTGCCAGTCAAATAGTTAAAAAATCGTTTCACACACAAATAAAGGGGCTAAAAAAAATCTCCATGCCGGGAAGGTTGAAGGAAATGGGGTTGGCTGGCCCTGCCAGCGATGTGTCCCTTATTTATTTTTCAGGGAGTTGGCAACCCTAGTCAGCCATAAAACGCTGATTTTGTTTAAATTCTTTCCCTATAAAATCTTAAATGATTCCCTTTTGAGCTAATTTGCTACATCACTGTCATTTGATCTTGACATACATTATGACCCAGACATGTTTTTGATAAGTTTGTTCAAGGATATCTTGTTTACTTGCTGGTAAGTGCTTCAAACAAAAGTGTTCAATATCTTTCAAAGATTTGATGCCACTAACCTTGCCAAAACATCCAGCATCCTCTTCCTCCTCAAAAACAGTCATTGTTACAGCTTCAAAATATATATATATTTTTTTTTTGTTTGTTTGCTGGTGATAAAAAAACGACAACAACAACTCAGTGCATGCTGACTACATTTAATAAAACCAAACAATAAGAAAAGGAGCTTGTCATTTTAAGAAATCTCTTGGCATTCTGTTGTGAAATGTGCATCAGACACTCAATCTGGGTGATCTGGACGGTGGATTATTTTCCGCCTCACCCATCATTGCTCAGCAATGTACATTCAATGGCAGCTGTGCTGAACACTAAAGCAATGTCTCTGCCCGACTTGTAGACTTCAGACTCAATATCTACACTTTGTACCCTACAAACTTCATCGACCATTCCTGCTTTAATGGCTGAGTTTGAGTCAGTCAAAGCAGTGCTATCACTACTGTTCATGCAGTATACATAAACATGAGATGCTGTAGTGGGAGGAGCTTGTCAAGAGACATCGTTCTCACTTCAATCGCACCTCCTTAATTTACACCCACTGCTTTTACAACCATCTGCCTCCTGAACCTGGGTTCACAACTCCCGTCAGCTCCTGAGCCTGTTACCAATGAAGACCTCCTACTGCTTCTCTCCCACCAGCAGAGGATAAGAAAGGTGACTTTATGGCCAAGAATAACTTAGCTTTCTCTAAGCATTTACAGCATTAAGTAACATGGAAGTATAGGCTTACAATACAATTTTATATGGGGAAAAATAAAGTTTAACTTAAAGTATGATTTTTATGTTATTGAATTGCTTTTTAAATGTTTTTAAACGATATTTCTATTTTATGTATTTTATTATTTTGAATGTTTTAATCATTATTCATACTTAGGTATAAGACACTATTTGTTAATAATTTTCTATATGTTTGATAATTTATTTCTTGATAGATTCAGCTGGTAGTTTTGATATCTTGCGGTTTAGATATGCAGGTGTTGAACTAATCCAGATCTTTGTGCAAAGCAGTCCACAAAACCAACTATATTACAGAAAAGGGACAAATAAATGTCTCTGATTTACAATGTAATATTCCAGCATGAAAATGCCCTTGCTTTCACTCTCTGTGACGCTCATTTCTTTTCAAATCACTGCCCTTTTCAAGTAATTCCACAGTCTGAATGCAATTATACTACCCCACTCCCCCCACCCCATTCAATTTAAATAAAACTTGCATATATTTAGAGCTAAAACACGGAAAAGCTCCCAAGTTCGTGAGGCTTATGTAACTCACTGACATATTAATATCGAGAAAGCTTCCTAAATAATAGTGCTGATAGAACGTATTACAAATAGAATGTGAATGCGAGTTAATACATTATTATTCCAGATCTGAGAGAAAAATGTCTCAATGTACAATTGTTCTCTGGCTATTTCCCATGCTGCCTGTAATGTTTACCAGTGAATCACAGAGCATTGTGGCCCACCTCCACCTCCTCTGAAGAAGGATTTACACTTCAAACAATGTGCCTCTCTGCAGGTAGCGTGACGAGGAGTATTATTTTTATCAATCTCGGAGCAAATGCATGCTAAAAGGTGAAAAGCTCCACACTCCCCCGGACAGAGAGAGAAAGACCTGAATATGTTTTTTGTTTTTTTTTTCACAGAAGGATAAAATAGGCCCATGACTCATTTGTATTCATTTGCAGTGTCCATTGGTGATGTATCTGTACAAACGTATACTATGACACGTTGATTACAAATGTCCAAGTTGAAATAACAAAGAAAAAGTTTACTCATTCTTAGCCCATCCAAGATGTAGAGTTTGTTTCTTCATCAGGTTTAAAGAAACGTAGTATTCAATTTTAAAACCTGCCAATTTTCGAGGCAATCACATTCACGAAGTTCTGCGCCAAAAACATGGACTCTGAGGAAGAGATGCTAAAGCACTGTGCAGTATTGTAATGTATGTTTTAACGTAGTATTATGCACGTCGAGGGCGATCCGCTGTCACATGTAATCTCGGACGACCCTGTCTTGATAAATAAATGCTGCTCGATATATCATACAATGCTCACTGTTCTTGCCAGAGTTCAGCAAGTTTGTCCTCTTTCCCGAGAGTCTAAATTCTCTGTGGCACTGCCATGTTCATCTTTCTTCTTCTGTGGTTTTCTTTTTAAGCTTCTGATTGGTCTTTGCCTTTTTGCTTAACAAATCAGCTCGTTCAAAGAGAAACGTCCACTGAATGGTGCTAAAACAAAGGTTAAATATATGATACCCTGGCACATTTTCTGCTATGCATATATGAACATAATATATATTAAAATCAAGAATCAAGCCTCTGCTTTAATATATATATATATATATATATATATATATATTAGGGGTGTAACGGTACACAAAATCACGGTTTGGTACGTATCTCGGTTTTAAGGTTCGGTTTTGTTTTCGGTACAGTAGCCTAAATGAAAAAAAAAACAACAACTATTGCTTTTTGTTTAATTTCCAACCTTAGCAAACAACGGTTCATGTATGTTCTTATAAAATGAAACATTAAAAATAACATTATTAATTAATTAACATATTTTGTTGACCCTGGAACAACATTTTATTCCAAAATTTTAGTTTTGACCATAATTCTACACCTAAACCTAACCCTACCCATGATTAATGCCAAAAATCAGAGGAAATGATAGATGACTGACACTGATGTACAGGCACCAAACACTGACTGTAAGCCTAAACTTCACAAAAACTACAAACTGGTTCTTCAAATCTGATTGGCTAATCACAATGTTGTTACGGGGGCAAACAAAGATGTTGATCCATGCAGGTACACGTCGAACTCAGCAAAATCAGGTTCTGCACACACACACACACACACACATACTGTGTATGAGATGCAACTATTTTCCACATCTTAGAATAATAGTAAAGTCAATCAAACTTTTGACAGTGTTTAATTTGGGGCGTATTGTAGCTGCATGCTTGCGCAAAAGCTCAGGGCAATGTTAATGCAAATACATTAAATAGCACCTGCAATGTAAATTCATTAGTCATTTCAGGAGGTGCGTGCACAACATAATAACAAGTAAAGCCAGATATTAATCTGATTCTCATACCTGCTCTCATTGAGGCAAAACACAGACAATGCAGCTGCATTGCTGACTGCATTGATGTAATACCATTTTTGTTTTTTTGTTTTTTCAAGAGCTTTTAATAAGGAGTTGTGGTACTTCACAATTATATTTTGCATTTGTAAAAGGGTAATTGTTATAAAACAAAAGCTTTCAGAATTGATTTAATTCTTTTTTCAGTTTTTGAACCATTCCTTTCTAAATAGTTGTTGTCTTTCTTGGCTCTTCTTCTCTCTACATCAATGAAATATGTTTTCAAACGCATATAACTCCTTTTGTTTGACAAAAATGGGTGATTTTAGGCATTTAATCAAGTTCTCAACTAGAAGTTGTCAGCCATGATGTATCACGTGACCAACCACCATCATCCAAGTTTTTGTGATGTTGCTATTTGAGAATGATGCAGCTTCTAATGAAAATGGCTTATTGTGTTAATGATGCCAATTACTCCATGCTAAAGATTCCGAGACACACAAGCACTGCACGACTAAGATGAAAGCAGCGCTAAATTTATCTTTTGAATGGTCTGTAGCCGTTCAGAATATGTCTAATGAGGCAGCATCACACACTGCAGTGAACATATAGGCCTGACAAGTGCTCACAAATATATTTTCACAATGAATACTAATTGGTTTGGATTCAGCATGAGAAGCAGTTATTAAAGATGTTCAAAGTCAGACATTAAGTGCTATTCAGTGAATGTGCGATGACAAATATTTAGGATCTCCTAATCACACTTTGCAGACAATCTATGCTTATTGTTATTGTGTTCAGCGTTTTTAATGAAAAAAAAAAAAATATATTATGCTTTTTGTACCGCAATTAACATTTCAATACTCATTAAACAAACACTTGAACCAAAAAAACATTCATTAAAATGGTTGTGGCTGATGATCCCCCACCGTTCTGTTTTTATTCATTTTCTCCAACAAATAAATGATCAAATACTTAGCTATAGATGAATAGCTAATCCGCATTCCTTCATCATATCCACTTGTCTATGTAATGGTTTTGTACGCATGCTATACGGCATGCTAAACACTTGACAAGAATATGCTTGTTAAATCTTATTTAATACATAAAAAAATTTAATAAAATAAATAAAAAAAAATCACTCAGTTGTATTGATTTTGGATTGCTCCAAAAAGTGCTGCAGATTCATATTATTTTGTCTTTTGGATTTAGTACATTTACACATTTGCACAATAACAGAAAAGCTCTTAGAAAAAAATATATCATCCCTTTTTTTGTTCTTCTTTGTTTTGTTTATTTTAACTGCAGCAATGATTAATGATAAATGATTTTGCAATTTAATCATTTATACATTTAAATTTATATTTACACATAAAAGCCATAAGTTAATAAAAATTGCATTTGCAGTATTTGCCCATCCACTCACTTATGTAATGGTTTGAATACACTCTATTCATGCACCATTATAAACATGACATGGGTTTGCTTGCTGAATATTATTTTTATACATCGCATGTTAACCAATCGCTCATCTTCATCGATTTCTTCATCTACTACTATTTCAGCTCACAGTTGCAGTTGCATTGCTTCAAAACGTGCTGCAGCTCCGTATTGTTTTTGTCTAATAACATTTTTGGGTTATTGGTTTTGTCAGTCAGAGGGAACTGGTGTAATTAGGCCACAGTATTAATAGAAGAGCTTTGAGAGCGAGAGAGAAAAATAGACAGTGTGCTTGATAGCTCGGTTCTGATATGTGTACTTGAGCGGGTGTCATCAGGGTGTTGAAGTTAATTGGGGTAGGTCTCCAGTTTACCGCCTGTGTGCCTCTGATGTGATTTAAGCGAGCATCAAACCATTTGGAGTGAAAATAGAAATCTAGATGTAGACATGTTCATTTATAACCAGGCCCAGTTGAACTAGGATCAAATGTGCTCTCGCTCGTATTTGACCAGGTCACTATGTGGCCGAACAAAAAAACTGAGGTAGAAGAATATTTTCCCTCCATAATCACTGATTTATGGCTGAAAACATTCCCAATGTGTATTAGGTGTGAGACTAGTAAACAGATATTTTATTATTTTAAACCTCAGGTAGACATTGCGCATCCAGCCAACATTAGAACAAACAAACACATAACTGTTCAGAGATCAGCAGCTTGAGGGCTTTGCCCTCTGCACATTGAAGGTGAGTCTGTGTCTGGAATGCTTGTTTACATGGGGTCGTTGCTCTCACCAAATGTTCATTCATGTCAGATGTGTAATATGAATTAAACATAACATTCAAACAGCAGTTGATTTGATGCTGGGAGCTTAAGTTATTGATTGTTTTGACTCATGTCTGAAGCAAATACGCAAGTATTCCATTCAAATTGATTGGATGATTTGATTAGTGTTTGAATGATAACAGATCATTTTTTATAAGATATTTTAATGTGAGGTCTCTAGACCAACTTTCAAATATCATCTTGCTGATCTGAGTTAATGCTACAGCAGTTAGTGGTGTAAAACATCTAATATTTATATTTTATTTAATTTTAGCTTTATTTCATCGAACAGAAATGTGTTTAATAGTTTTAGCTAACACTAACAGCCCTGCACTTTTCTGCATCCTTTTCTGAAAACTTGCAACATCCAAAAAAAAAAAGAAAAAAAGAAAACACATCCAAAACAGCTGTGTTGGACGTTTCAGCACTGATTATGTGCAAATGCTTGGGTTTAGAGCTTACCAAGGAACACTGTTTGGTTATACAAGGTCTTACTATGAGAGCAAAAAGCAATAAAAGGACCTGAAATTGCTACACCTGTGTATGCACCAGTGCCAATGGACATGCAGCTTATTTGCCCATTACACAAGAGTTTACTTGTTCAGTGGATTGTGTGGATGGTTTATCAGCACTGTGCAGTGCGATTAAAACGTCTGGCTTCTACAGAGCACGTTACTAAATAAAACAGTGGTATATATTTAGGGATGCTGACTGACAGAAGAGAATAAATAAACACATGTAATATTAATCTCTCTCATAATATTTTTGATGAAAAGTTCCGCTGTTTCTGTAGAGAACTCCCAATCGTGAGTCACAGCATGCCTACGCAAGAAAACCAATCCACTTCCTGCTTTGCTTTCATCTTGGAGGGATCCCATCTCAATTTTGTTCCTGCCTCTGGCTGAGCGGTTTTCCTGTTTTGACTAATGGCACGTTGGATTCAGTGTAAAACATGAATGTAATGTCTTTTCGCTATCCAGCCAATAGCAGCGCAGCAGAAAGTATGCCAGAAAGTTTTATTTTCATATTCATGAGTGTAATTTTCACAAACTCAGATCTATGCAGGAATTAAGACTGTTATGCTATTCATAAGTGCGACTTCCAAATCAATATTTGGATGAAATATGGTGCATCAAAATCTCATGGTCAATGCCAGAAGTTCAGCGGGCTGCAAAATTGGACCTACTATTACAACAAACAAAGCTCTAACTTTGTTTCGGAAATGGCTACGGTCCCTAATTGGGAAGAAAATCTGGGTGTTCTGCACAGGAAGGAAAAGCTAAAGACAGACAACAGAAAACGTCTAGGTTACTATTGTAACCCACGTTCCCTGAAGGAGGGAACGGAGACGTTACATATGGGAACTCGCCAG
>JAUMHG010000033.1:16212426-16229037 GCA_032359395.1 Enteromius anoplus
CAAAACAGTTGTATGTATCTTACTGCACGTTTTGCAGCAGTTTCAAAGAGAAATGTCCACTGAATGGAGCTAAAACATGTGACTCTGGCACATTTTATTACGTTGGCATAGGTAAATACTGCTGTATGTTTATTGCGCTGCTTAAGTTACATATTGTGATGGTTCAGAATTCAAATATCTGGGGACTGCTGCTAAAAGTTAAGGCTCTATCATGTTGGAAATATGCCCTAAAGACCCTAACCGATAGTGTTAACAAATGCAAAACTTATATACATGTAAAAAAGGAGCTTCCCACCACCTAAATGCAAGTGCATGTGATCAATGTGTGCATGTTGGGTATGTTAATGCCATGACACCAGGTAGAGACATTTAGTGCCAAACTACCAATATGCAACACTATCTGTTGGGCAGTATGCTCAATTGTCATCTCGTCCTATCATCCTGTGAGAGAAATGACATACATCTGCGGTTTCTTTATGATAAGATAATTTGCAAGATCAGCGAGCACACGCACTCAGGGATGATGACTCATCTGAATGCCTCTGATTGGCCATTGCATTCATAAAGTCAATAAAATTGTGTGTGATTGGTCATAATGTGCAACACTGTTAAAACGTGGACAAAGAACAAATAATCTCTAATATCAATTCATAAATATCAATAGCCTGGCATTAATAAAAAATACTCATAATTGTCTTGCTATTGTCAAATGCATCAACCACAGGCAATATATCTGATTATTGTCAATACATAATACTATTATCTATTGACACAAAAAAAAAAAAAAGTATGCAATGCACATCATCATTCTAGTTGATCATCTGTTTACTGTCACAAACACAATTCTTGATATAATGTCATTATCCCATACAGACAACATGGAAGAGGCAAACTATATTTGTCTTGAAGATTGGTAATGACATCCTTGCCAGGTCTGCTAATATTATTAACGCATACCAAGTGATTTGTTCAGTGTGATGTGTAAACATAGGTAGATTAATGCATTTACTGAACACTGTACTGGAGATGGTTTCTTCATGGTTAGCTGGCAGGTGATTGCTTAATGATGTATGAACTGTCTTTCAAACAGATAAGTTCAACTTTATTGGGGTAAACATGTCAAGATATGTTACACTTCCTTATCGCAATGCATGGCATGGCATGCAGACTTGTTCCTTCACAATGCTCTGCAAACACAAGCATGACACCTGATACATCCTCTTGTATCTTGTTTCATTTCATTCGTTATTCATTTTTTCTTGGTTGCCTTTTCGAAGTGGACGGGAGTGCATTCTGCTTCTCTGCCTTTTATTTGTGTTTCTCAAGCATTTTAATTACTTATTTTTTATTGATTTCAAGTATAAAGCCAACTCAAGATGCATTACACAAGTTGCAGTAGATATATAGAGCCAGTAAAGTATAAAGTGCTCCAAAAAGCACTGTAAAAGTATCTTAAAGTATCTGAAGAAGCTCTTTTTAAATTTACCACAAGCACAAATGAGATTTGTGAGTTCTGCTAAATTTTCAACCACTCTCATTGTTTGGAAAACTGCTGCTCTTTCCTTTTGTGTTTCACCAAAAGAAAGAAAATAATATGGGTTTGGAATGACAGGAGATTCATTTCTGGGTGAAAAGTTGCACTTTTTTTGTTTTTTACTTAATATAAAAGTTTTGGCGATTATCTGTGCCAAAGCATGTGATATACAGTATGACAGACCACACAATGGGTTGGCAAACTTTGAAGTATTGCTGTTGCTTTATGGCTCCAGAACACAGCAGGAAAAGCAGAGGACTTTTAATTTGGCACACATGAAGAGAAATACAGGTGAAATACAGGTGAGAGAAGCCATTTTGAATAAATGGAGAAAGGTTGCAGGGAATCACTCTGTTCTGTGTACTTCCCCTTTAAATCTTCATGAGCTCCGCTGACCCCGCCCCTCTTTTCCGAGGCACTCTCAGAGGATCTTTGTTTAGCCGTATTCATAGTGAAACTTGCTAATTAGCACATTATTAGGAATGGTGATTTGCAAAGATTCACTGCTTCTGTAGGTGAGGCTGGATCATGAGTGATTTTTCGCATTTCGGTTGATTAAGGGCACGTTTCCCTTCAGAACCAAACATAACGTTAATCCTCTGCATCTTCAGTCACTCAGATGTCGGGGTTAATAACTGCTGTGTGCTGTGTTCATTAATACATTCAACAACAGAACACATCAATCTCTTAGGAGTCTTCCTTGTCTCTGCGTCTCGGTTTGATGACGGCTCACTCAGGGCGGGTCTGAGGTAAGACACCAGTTCAGTCTGTGTGACACCCTGCTGTCAATCAAGTATTGCGGGAGTGGCCTCTGTCGGTGTATACATAGGATGTAAGATCAATCAGTCAGTCATTCACCTTTATTAATATAGTGCTTTAATAGATTAATTCATTACACTGCAGACAACATCACAGATTTTAGCTTACGCACGCTTCAGTGATATTCTTTGATAACGTATGTATTCTTTGTTCTTATACTGCACAGAAAGGAAAATCTCAGATGCGGCCCTGCGGCGCAGGGTGCTGTAGCACCCTCAGCACCCCTAGTTCCTGTGGCTATGACCGTGCATAATCAAAGATTGTAATATTGCTCTAACTAAAGTATCATGCATATGAAAAGTCACCTAATAATGGAAATGCTTTAAAAATCAGAAATTTTATATAATCAATTATATAAAATTTAAATGCTTTAGGGGACTGACAGGGTTGCTTTGAAACTTTTAAAAGTGAATTAATGAATTTATATGTGCAGTCCATACATTTATAAAGGACATGTGAGAAAAAAACTTTCTAAAAACAGCAGCTGCTAAACAGGGATGGTGCATTATTTTAAGCCTCAATTTTTGAGCATCGACGCGGGATTTAAAAAAAAAAAAAAAAAACGATTCACCATCTGGCTTTAATCAAACTCAAGACCTCCTCTGAAACACCTTGCCCCTGACAATTTTTATTAAACATATACTGTGCTGCATCCCAGAGTGGTTTACAGTAAGGTAATGAGGGCAATCTGCTTCAGTGATGCACACATCATATCATCAGTCGACGAGAAGTGACCCCGCTGCGCCTACAACAGTGCAGAGAGACACGGACGTTTCTGTGTCAAAACTCTGTGGTTAATTAAATTATGCTGCAAATATCACCAGAAGAATTGGTACTATTGCAGATTGATATATTTATAGTAGCCAGTATCAGTGTTAAATGTTTAATTTCCTCCTTTGGTCTTGAAAAACATATGATCTCATGATAATATGATTCTGTGGAGAATCTGGCATTTATAAAGGAATGCTTGTGTTCAGAAAATCTCTGTCGAAAGCATTTCTGGCAGAATGTCAATTATTTTGTACCATCAGCTTTTTTAAGTGATGCGTGCAGTTACTGTAAGGCACTTACAATAGAAGTAAACAGTGCCAGGTTATAAATGCAGTATCTGGCGCTGACATCATACAAATGGCGAGTGGAGTATTGTGCCAGACTTTCAACTTCATGAACACACTTGCAAAGCTGTTTTTTTCTTCTCGATCTAACCAGTTATAGTTAACATCCACTGTGTTTGTCAGAGATGGTTTACAGCAGTGTGTCATACTAAACACGATCAGAGTAAATTCATAGTTTTGGTCTTATAAATCATTATTTGATAAAATAAATGTTCTGCCACTATTCCAGTGATGTGATGCTTGTCTCTCAATATATGGAACAATTCAAACAGAATCAAGACAATCAGAGGTTTTGGTTTCGCTTTCAAAACTGATTTAAGGCCTCTGCGCTCAGAATGTGAAGACTGTGTCAAAACTTATTTAATACTGGAAAGTATTAGTAAAAAGAATCCAGTTGAATTAAAAGTAAACTTATTTTCTGTGCTATGCGTTTTTTTTATTTAATAAGAGTATTGAATCTTGCACCATTAGTATTACTGAAATTGTGTACTTCATATGAGGATCATTATTTGTGTGAAAGACAACAAATGACTGATTAAGTTAATTTAATTCATTACAATTTTGACATGAATTTGGGTAAATTATAAGCTCAAAATTATTGTATGTATGTATATATATATATATGGCAACACAATGGCTAAAACAATGGCATCTGCTCTGTGGGTGCATTTCATTTATCACTTTTGACAAGGTCTTTAGCCGCTAGCCGTTTAACGATTACAAATAATGTTGCTATACAAAATTAATATATATATATACTTGCATATATATATATATATTAAGTTTTAAACAATGCACTGTAATAACAAATCAGTTAAATCTGCAAAATCTATGTCAGCTGTAAAATTTGTTTTAAATAAATACTTAAAATATATATTTTTTGTCTGTTTAATGCTATTAAATTGCAATTTCCATCAAATTTATTTGCATAAACTGCAATATTTTAATTATTTTCATTTTATTTATTTTAATTATTTTATTAATAATTTATTTATAATAATGTCTATTAACTCGCATGACTTCTAAACTTTTGGCAAAGTAACCACATTTGATTTGGAATTAATTGAACTAATTGTATACTTAGAGCCATGTTTTTATTTCTTATTGTTTTTAATTGTCCATCAAATTCAAAGATCCATTAAGCTTAATTGCATACTTTTTAAGTTCATCCAAGTTTCAAATCCAAACATCCACTTTGAATCCACTTTGAATCTTTTTTTCAGTCTGTTTAAATGCATTTAGATTCCATAACACATTTACATCAAACTGAGTTTCATAAAAGATCAAATTTCATACGTTTCAGTCATACAGTTAAACCATAGAAGTGAATGTTCCAAATCTGTCACTTGAGATTCCAGTTGAGTTAAGATGCTGCCTCAGAAGAGAGTAGAAAGCAAGAGAACTTCCTATGTTTTATAACAGTGTTCATCTAAGAGCAATATAGATGACAAGAGTTTCTCATCCTTGTTTTCCTAATGTGTGCTTGTCAAAGTATGCTGTGCTAAAGAAAGTACAGTCAGCTGTTTTGAGCCCATTTGAAACTAAAACAATAGCATCTGCTCTGTGGGTGCATTTCATTTATCACTTTTGACAAGGTCTTTAGCCGCTAGCCGTTTAACGATTACAAATAATGTTGCAATACAAAAGATTTGTTTTATTTTATTTTTTATTTTTTCCACATTATATGCCATAAAGTCTGATTGACTCTCTGAGGCGTATTCATAAATAGTGTAATTCCAGCCATAATATGTGACAATGACAATATTCAGTGTCTGTGCTTTATGTGTATGACAAATTGAATGGCTTATTCTTGGCAGATTCTTGCATCTATATCTAGATTAAAAAGTAGTGGAGCATGAATATCTATTATATTCTTTCATTTCACATTAAAAAGGCTAGATAAGCCAAATCTTCACTCTGACAAAATCTTACTCGCTCTTGTAGTTTTCATAAATGTGGTTTTAATAGCATAAATGGAAGCAGAAAACAGGAGAGTGTGTTTAGACGTTAAACATGTTGTAAGAAGAGGGAAAAAAGACGAGCTTTATTTATTGTAAAACTCATAAGCTGCCATTTATTTACTTAATTTTTCTCTAGGCTTAATTTGAGGATAGAAGCAAAGTCCTTTTTAAGCTTCTCAAGTCAGCTCGGCGGCCATCTTGGTAATGCCTCTTGGCAGCTATTTATACGGTAAGTACAACTCTTGTTTACTTCAATGGGAAAAAAGTGAAAAAAAAAAAATAATTATCAGGCAATTTCTTATAAATTCTGAACGTTGTGCCTCAGTTGTGGCTAAAAGGACGGACATCGTTTCCTACAACCATCGTATCGCATCATATATTTTATTTTGTCAGAATGATATCTTTCTAACACATTAATACCCTAAATCTTTTTTAATGTCCTATAAATTCATATGTGTTTTACAAAGTCTGCAGTAGTTTAATGGCGCTAAATGTTTCCTCAGGCCTAATGGTTTATTAAACCATTAGCTTCCCTTTACACACACGTATTGCATGTGAGATCAAGAATGAGCCCTGAATGAGTACCAGCACTCAAGAACAGGCCAGAAATACCTTTTTCAGCTTTCTTTTCTCACTGTTCAAAAGTTTGGATTTACTTCAAGTTTATGTATTGTTATTTATTGCTTTTCATGCATTGGCACTTACACTTATACACCTTGTCTAAGCTAATTCTTGTTTGATTGTGCTTATTAGCACTTTCAAAAAAAAAAAAAAAAAAGATATATAAACCTTTATTTAGCATGACTCACGACACAATGCATGCTGCACAAGCTGAGAAATCTCCGTGCTGAAATTCGCAGCTGTCTCCTTGCCTCATTAGTAGGTATTACACATGGAGTTTGTGTTATTGCTCTGGGTGCTGCTATTAAAGGCTTGACAAGAGATTTACAACCAGCATTTGTTCTTCACTTTAATTTAGTATCGAAACTCATTTGTAAAAGGTCTCTGAGGTCCCATGGTCTCTGAGCACCTTTTAAATGGCGATGGAGATTTGTGTTTCAAACAGGATAAATCTCCCGCTTGCCGATTATTAATGTCCGCTCTGCAGCGATTTACTGTATATTTTTAGCACCGGTGTGACTTTCTTTGTGTCGAACTTTCTGAATAGCATTAGGATATTAAAACATTAGGGAAAACTGTGTTTTCAGTTATATTCAATATTATATTTAATGGTAAAACATTTACTGGGATAATTCATAGCCATATAAGGACTTGATTGAGAGAAACAATAAACTGGGGGTAGGGGCAACATCAGCATCTACAATTATTCTAAATAACATTGCTTTTAATAATTGTGCAATCGCAAACAATTACTTTTACGATGATCTCAGAAGCAGTTGCTTACTTAATGTCTAAATAGCATTGGAAATATCAAAGCAAATCAAAAAATAAGAACATTTCATTTTTTTTTAAAAAGGTCACATTTGATTCTATTTTTGAGAGCATTTTATACTTTTCTTTGCTAACGCTTTTAAGAGAAATCACTGCTAATTTTAATGAAGAGCTCATATCAAGAACTCTTTGAGACAAACATGAACATCTCACGGAATGAAGGGCATGATGAACCTTGTTCATTTTGAATGTCTAGGTAAGTCTCAAATAAAGAAGAACAATGCATGTGTGATTACAATTATGATTATACAGTCTTACTCAAATTACATCTTAATTCAGTTCTGATGGAACCGTTATTGAGTGGAAAGGGTGTATGCTTTCCTCTTGAAACACTGAACTAATTAGGTCCCTTTGATCTAAACGATCCAATATACTTGTTCATCTAACACTTAAATATATAAATAAAGTTTGTCTGTGTAAAGTTGTTTATATTTCAGATCTCTCTTCTGTTCAAAGCACATTTGCTGTTTTAAATGGTATCATTTAAGTTTTTTGTCTTTTATGGCTGAATGATTTAATTCAATTCTATTTAACTTCATTATTTTTAGGTTTGAATGCTACATTTCCCATTCAATTTCATATTTAGTTTTTGAGTGATCTCCTTTTTCCATGTGTATTAAATATGTATGAAAGATCAGAACTTATTTTTTCATCCTCCTCTCCTCTCCTTCTGTTCTCTTGAATTTCTAGTTTTAAGGTCCTATATGATCTAGATGTAAATTATTAAATGCACGGTTCTTAAGATGTGTATGTGTGAGCTGACACAGAATGACCAAGCAATTCTGGTGATAGTTTTAATAATACTTGGCTGAACCTGTTAGTGCGAGTGAGGAAAAAAAGTCACTGTTTAACATTAACAGCTCCATGTTTGTCCACAGTCCTACAGTATTCCTATAGCATCATGGCCGTATGAGGGTAGAACTAATGATTCCACTTGTTTGGCATCATGTTTTCATTCTGCAGAATCGCTCCGAAGCCCAATCTGTCTGTTTGTGTCTGCTCTCTCCAGCTCAATAACATGAACACGCTCTGAAACAGTCACTGTCTGTGATCAATATGTAGCCAGCAAGATGGATGCAATATTTTCTGTTTGTCACTCACAGTAGAAAACATTGTTTATTTTTTGCTGACAAAGTAAGCACTGTAAAATGAATCGCTCACAGAAGAGTTTGAGTCTCTTGATTGTGGCAATAAAGCTCACATTGATGGAAATCAGCGACAGAGGCAGCCGGTATTGTTTGGCTTTAGGCAACACGGAGCACTTAATAATGCACTGATCAATTATAATTATTTTTATTCTCTTTTGTGACTTTCACTGTTATTGTTCACTTATTGCCGGCGCTAGCATCAGGAGAATTCTGGAGTGATGCTCTTCATGTTGATATTAGTAAAACCCTTCACTATGCTGACAGACGTGACACTTTGCTCAAAACAAGTCATTAGCATTACTATAGTGCTAATTTAGTCTGATAAACCTGTGTCTATCCTGTAGGAAACAAAGGAAAATCGCAAATGAATGATCTCTTTTTTCTACCTCAGTTGTTTCCCTGAATGCAATGCAAACAAGTGGAAATAAATAGAATCTTATCAAAGTCAGCAATATATAATCATCTCTTGAAATATGATCTGATGTCTGCAATATCATTTGTGTCTAATTTCAATGTCTACATAACATTTTTATTTTAGTGTTATGCATATGAAACACATCTATCTTCATTTGCCGTCTAAATTGTATTTCAAATATAGCCTATTCAAGTGATTTTCTGATAGATCGTGTGAAGCTGAAGACTGGACATCTGCACCTTTTGTTCTTGAGCTGCTGAAATGTTAATTTGACATTACATATCACTGTCCTGCTGAGACAATAACTTTTTTCTTTAGCAGACTGAAATACATTATTGCCATTTCGATGTCTCTGCAGTATATTTTCCACCCATTTTCTGCTTATTTATATCAGTATTTATTTCACTTTATTTAACACCTTTTGAATCTTCTTTTTCTTCTCTCAGTTTTCAGATCTGGCCTTCAGATTCATGAATAATGATCCTTTTTATCCAGAAAATGTGCTAGTTATTTTTACTGTTCAAATGCAGAGGCCAATTGTTTCCTTGCTGATGGAATTCACTGCAAACATATATAGTAGTAGAACTTGTGATGCACACTGAATAGGGGAGACTGTGAGAAACGTTTTACTTCCATAGTTTACCCAGAAATGGCAGTTTGCAAAAAATATTCTCACCCGAAGCCCATCCAAGAGGTAGAGAATGTTGATTTGGAGAAATGTAGCATTGCATCACTTGCTTACCAGTGGTTGCTTCGCAGTGAATGGGTGTCATCAGAATGAGAGTTCAAACAGCTGATAAAAATATCACAGTAATCTACAAGTAATCCACTCCACTCCAGACCATCGCCTAATGTTGTGTGAGGTAAAATGCTGTGTGTTTGTAAGAAACAAATCTGCAATTGCAACGTTTTCACTTTAAAACATTGCTTCTGGTGAAAGTTGTCTACCTATAAAAAGGTATCTCACACATCAAGTGCAAAACATATTTTTGAAGATTTTGATGTGGAGGGGAACAGGGGTTGGAAAGTGTTTTATATCCCCTTTTGGCCAGAAGTGTGTGTTAAAATTCACAGAGAAACATTTAACGTATCTTAACATATCCGATTTGTTTCCTACAAACACACAGCTTTTAGCTTCACAAGATGCCATGTTTTTATCAGCTGTTTGGGCTCTTATTTTGACGGCACTCATTCGCTGCAGAGGATCCATTAGTGAGCAAGTGATGCAATGCAAAATTTATACACATCTGTTCTGATGACGACGCAAACTAATCTAGTAGAATGATACAAATATAAATAACTCAATAAAAAATGGTGAACTATCCTTTAAGAATATTTTATGTCACATTAAAATAACATGTCAGTTTTTTTCCTTGGACATACCAAAGAGGACAATGCTGTCATCTATTATTTGTAAAAATAATAAAATTAACCAATTGGTTAAGGCTCTAGAAACCTTCGCAATGCATCGCAACTTTAGACAATGGGGCAGGAGTAATGTGGCACCCTCGATCATTTACCACTGCACTGTTCTAATCCAGCAGCATGAAAGTGTGAGATGTAATTTCTATTGCCCTTCAGAGGCCATTACAGCTTCTAACCCAATAAGGTAATTGACTCAGTGTGCTGGGCTTTGGGGAATATGGCTGCATGCAATTTCCTCAACGAGAGTAAAATGACTGGCTGAAATATCAGCACTGCCTGGCTCAATCGTGCCAACCTCTTGAAGCAGATTGTGGCCTTTCAGTGATGCACTCTTATAAAACGTCCAATTTAACTGATTGTGCTCACAATTGGTCCGGCAAGTTACACTGTCTTTGCATTCTCTAAGTGGAAATCAGGTTAAATCCACTTTAGTCTCCTCAAAGTAGAGTTTAATTAGTGGTGTTTGGCAAGCAGAGCCTCACTGCTGTTGCTCATAGTTAAGTCAGGGGAACTGAACAAATAATAAATGTTGCACTTCGGCTGTGCTAAAGATATATTAAAACATACTAACAGTAGTTGACTGCACAAGCCAGAATACGGTGATGCATGCTATGATAATTTCTCTAAAGTATTTTAATATGAAACTTCCTAAAATTGGCAAATGTCAGAACATTGTTTCCAACACATTTTCATTCTTGCAGGCAACATTAGTGACAGCACCAGATCTTAACGCTGGTGCCATTTATGATACTGATTTATTATACTGTTATTATAACGTTGCCCCTAGAATGTGTAATAGCCTATGATTTTTAGGTCGATTATAGGGAGCAATTGACCTTTTGAAGTTAGCCTGGAACATTCAGCTTGGGATGAAAAAAAAAAAAAAAAAATCAATGAAAAGTCTTTCCTCCCTTTCATTCTGAGCTGCAGAAGATATTTGTGTCAATGCTGAGGCCATCATTCTCTAAGCAAACAGGCATTGATTGCAGCCAAATTTGTCATTTTACTCTCAGGATGGCGCATTTTGCAGGTCGAAGTTGCAAAAAGAAATCAGCATGATGTTGCTTAATGACGTTTATTGTAGTAATCATGCACACGCATCCCTGAAATGTTCCTCTGGTAGGAAATTCAAATCTGAAGTCACCAGGAACAGGCAAAGTTAAAACATGATATTATATCGATTGCCTGTCAACCTTTTCTGAACACCGAATCGATAGCAGGGTGTGCTCTATGGCATATCTCATATAAAAATGATAACAGTCTAAATTTATGCTATCAGCATTTTTTTTAATGTCAGCTTATGACCTGAAATCTGCATGTGTCAGATGAATATTCTGTGGTCAGGGATGTTGTGAGTGTCTGGTGGGTTGTGATTGATGACCTCAGGTGCATTGAATAGATATCTCTCTCCGTACTGACAATTAATCATGTTGACTTAAAAAATACTGTGATTTAACAGATTGACCATAACTTCTGTATGGTGTCACACATTACCTGCATTTACTTTTCTTGTTCAAAATCTAATAAAACATCAAATAATATTTGAATTCCTCTAAGATCATATGTTGTTTTAAAATACAATGAGCACTTTATTTTTCATAAAACATATAAATAATAAAATAAAAAGGCTTGCCAATTTTCAACCCTGTTTTTTTTAAGTATATATTATTCATCATTTTTAATGTAAAAATGTATTATTTTCTTAGCATCCCAAACACATATTACACAGTTCGCATTAGCCATAATAGAAATGTTATTATTAACATCACCACCAACATTTAATACACACTACTTTGTTTTATCATATTCTTGTTGCCGCAGTATATATATATATATATATATATAATATGGGATTGCATGGCCTTTCATGGCTTATTGATCTATTTCAATATCATTTCTACCAGCAAGCAAGAAGCCAGTGTCATAAACAGCCAGTAACAGAATGACTTCGGTGCTCTGTGTGGGTGGCTGTCACCTCAGAGACTCCAAAGTGCAGCTGACTCATCTTTCAGGCAACTTGGCGCTGCTAAAGTCATGTTTACCTTCGGCAATCTCACAATCGTTGTTGAGAG
Source organism: Enteromius anoplus (assembly GCA_032359395.1). Taxonomy (NCBI): domain Eukaryota; kingdom Metazoa; phylum Chordata; class Actinopteri; order Cypriniformes; family Cyprinidae; genus Enteromius; species Enteromius anoplus. Next base: position 16,224,368 of record JAUMHG010000033.1, read on the forward strand.
TCGCCTAACAGCATTGGTTCAGAGTTTCTGAGTTAGGGCAACTGCCTGACTGCCAAAATAATAAAAAAATAAAATAAAAAAAACCAAAGACCCTTGAGGCATCATTATTGGATTCGGCAGATCAGTGCTATTAGAAGAAGTCACAGATGATGGTCTTAAGAGCTGGAGGAAGAGCCGTCTGGATATTAGATCTAAAGGCATTAAGATCATGTAACCACGACTGTCAGGACACAAAGGATGAAAGGAAATAAATGAGGCATTGATGATAGACGACCTACCTTATGTCAAATTTCATATGTAGCCGTGCTTAAATTAGCAATTTCAGAGTGATTTCCTGATCGTAAAGGAACAAAGGTTTATCCACTAATCCACAGACAAATGTCACCAATGATTTCCTGTACACCACTTTGTTTTTGGAAATGTTTTGATATCTTTGATGTTTGTTGATTTACTGTTAACACACACACACACACAAATGTACATGGCAAGTAAAATGCAATCAAAATAGTATTTTTCTAGCTATGTTCATATTCTGTATTTTTCAAGCTCATATTACACTATAGTTCCAACACAGTCTCACAATTTGTATGCATTTTACAAGGTGGCTAATTACAGGTAGGTTTGAGGGCAAGGTTAGGTGTCACGAATGCGCGCTGTGTTGCTCGCGCTCTCGCTCCCTCGGCGATCTAGGCACGGAAGGCAGGACTCGGAGGCAGGAATATAATTCCACTTGAACATTTATTTAAACAAACAAAACAAGAAAACAAGGAAAACGCGATGAGCAAAGCAGAGACAAACTATCAGACATGCAACGTCAACAGGACATGACAAACACTGAAAGAAACACGGTTTTTATACACAAGCACTAATGACAATAAATGACAACACCTGGGGAGACGATTAACACACAAAGGACCAGGGCGGGGTTACAGAATGACATGAGAACACGAGGGAGACTGAATGAAAACAAAAACACAGATCACGAAGACATGGAATGCCTGGGGGGTGTGACATTAGGGTTTAGGTCATTCGTATAAAATCCTACGCATTGGGAACAATTTAGCAAAAGTTGTGTGAGGCTGTATGAATTAGCCACCTCATAAAATATATACAAATTGTTGAGAGATCGGGGTGATAGTTCCTATCAATTTACAGTATGTTAATGCAATTTGTTGTGATTTTTTCAGATTGTTTCACACAGATTATCACACATGTGTATTGAGCAAAACAAACTAATGCAGTTATCTGACAATCTACGGTCACCTGTAACCACGCCACTGTCTTCAAATCGCTCGGCGTTAATCAGGTGTTGATACCGCCTCAACCTTTTTCCACTTTGAAATCAAACAATACAGCGAGGTGTTTCAGATCAATAGATCTACTATCGACCTTGTTTTCACTTTTTTGTGTGTTGGACTGCCAGCTCAAGAACAAGCCAACGTTTCCAAACACTTGACTGAGTGCTGAATATAGAATTAATTTGCAGACACCAAGCCTGGTCTTCTCCTTTGATGGGGTGAACAATTACAGCAAGAGCACTCGCTAAGTATGCTGGCAAAAAAACACCGGAGCCGTTTCAAAACAGCGGGTGTCTGGCAAGTTGTGAGATTAATAATTAATTTCACGTGAGATGAACCGCTCAGAAATTGATGGTTAATGAGATTAAATTATTACACCTGCTGCTGATTTGCAAATTAAGGTTGCCCAATGCTATAGTGATTGACATAAAACCTGCCAAAAGTCAAAGACAAAACAAAGACATCTAAAAGACATCAAAGACACAACTACAGACTTTGGAGAAGTGGAGAGGGAATCCTGGGAACTTGGAGACACACAGAGGAGCGAGGAGAACACTGGAAAAGAGCAGGTAAGCAACACAATAATCGCTAGAGTAAAGTGAGTCAACTTTCGTATGTGTGAGCTTGGACAATGAGTGCTGTGAGGTGTGTGGATTTATGTGGTGGTAATCAGAGTGGTGAATGGGATCCAGCTGGTGGTGACAGGTGCAGGTGATTCAGGTGAGCTCAAACATTGTGAGGAAGTGAGGGTGGAGCCTGATGTGGATGTAACAATATGTAAATATAATAATAAATGAATACTTAAAGAATTAGTCAGGGGTGAATAAATCAAAGTGACCATAAATAAATGAAGACAAATAAATAAATTAAGTAATTAAATTAATGAATTTCTAAAAATAAATAAATATATATATATATATATATATATATATATTTATATATATTAACAGTTTTTATAATAAATAAATAAGTAAAAAGAGATGTGTGGCTGTGTTCCACACCTTTCAGATCCCTTGTGGCACAAGTTGCTCTGTTGATTGGTTTCCTGCTGTGCTTGTCATCTAATAAACCTCATCATAAATCATACCCTCCTAAGACACAAAGAAAATCAAAACGGTCCCCAAAGCCAAGCTGTCATGCACGTATTCATATTGCAGTCTAATAGTTATATAGAGTTTATAAAAATAAATACATAATAATAACAACAGTGACCAGGGGGTCCTTTCACACTGACACCACAAACATTTGCCACAGAAGTATGAAAATGTTAATGTCATGCAATTATGTTCTGCGTCTTTCTTAATGTTCTTGCATCGCATTAGCTGCAACAAACCTCAGTACTCAAGGGACCAATAGACTCAGTAGATTTCAATCAGCTTCTTTAGCAAGATTCTCTTCAAAGTGCTATGACAGTAGTTCACTTGAATGAGTAAACTGACCATGAATGAGTCACGACTTGTGGTCTGAGACATGTCAGAGTGCAACGACGCATGAAATCACACTCGATCATCAAACCAACTCCCACACAAGGAGCAAAATGCACAGCAACCTTAAAAACAAAAAAGTGTACCTTGTAGGTAAAATATAGCATCTCTTGTGCTGTCTTCCTGTACTTTTAATTAATTACTTTTTCTTATGTTATTTTCAATTAAAGTGTCTGATGTAGATTTTGAAATATAACTCAAAGCAAAAAATGCTTTGCTGTATGTACAGATTATACGTCAAGGTTATTTGTTTGATTCCTAGAGAATACATGAACTATACTTTGAATGCAAAGGAATAACTGTCTGTCAAATGCCTACATGTATTGCACATTAATTTTAAATTTTGATGAAAAATAAATAAAAATAAGAACATGCTGCAATACTAAATGTTAATACAAAAAAGTTTTCTTATGGGTACAAAAAAAAAAAAAGAGTACGCTGTAACCTGATGAAACATAGCTTAACAGCAAAGCAATACAACTGCCTGTCAAAAACTAATATATAAAAAAAGATATATATATATATTTATCCAACATTGCTGTGCTATTAAGCTATGTTACATCAGGACATGCATTCTCTGGGAATCAAAGTTATGGCCAAATGGTACTTTTTGCTAGATTTAATAACTTAATTAAAATTGTATTACATTGTTTGAGTTAAAGCATTTTGCTTTTCTGTACTTATACAGTATGTTTCGGGTCTACATGGGCTCTTTAGGAACAGTTACAAGCAGTCCACGGAGTGATTTTGGACGGTGTGAATTATCAACCCAACCTGGACCATTTTTGTAGGTCACTCTTTACAACATTGGTCAAGCTGTTCAAACAGTAGCTGATATCAGTGTTGACTGACTGGAGGAAGCCAACACCAGGGAGCTGACATGTGTGAGCACTGGCTTTAGTTCAAACACCTGTGCCCAGATCCGCTTCACAAGGGTGATACAGTTTAAAGTCACCTAAACGGTAGCATCTGAGTACGTAGCGACTTCTAACTTTGGCAGCAGTAGATCCAATGGGAAAGTTTAATAAATTATGGCTGAGATTTGTCTTTGTTAAATGACGTAGATCATATACCCATTCGTTCATTTTATGTGTATCTTAAGTGCCTAAATACGTTTTGGGGCAACTGTGCAGTGTATTTTCTATGCATCGCCATGAAGGTCATGACGGTCAAACAGCAGAGGGATAAAACCACATGTTTGGTGTTGCACCTCAAAGAAACCGTGTCTTTACACTCAGTAAATTGTATGAAATTGCTATATCAAATTGCCTACCCAGGGGGCTACCTATAAGTGTACTGAACGTTGCTTTGGATAAAAGCATCTGTCTTGGGCATTTGCCAGTTCAAATGTGTCTGGCCATTTGTTGCTGACCTCGATTGATACCAAACAAGTTTGGGGCTTTTTAAAGTCTTACAACATCTAGACCTATTTGCCATCGGCTTGCATTGTACTCTCAGCCTCAAGCAAGATGCCCACAGTCCGTTTACTGGCGGCTTAGGCAAACAGAGAGCAGAACTTCGTGCGATCTGATAGCAGCTTACAACTGTTTACAACCGCAATGATGACGCAGCTTTGAGATCAGGATGCCATTCAGAAAAGTTGAACTTTTTAGGAATAACTTATCACTGCATTTGCACAAATTTTACTCATGTATGGCAATCTTTGACAGGTACAGTATTCTGAGGTTCCAGATAAATTCCAGATAAATTGTGAAATTATATATTTTTTGTGCAATAATCATTACTTTGACATTACTTTGATATGCCCTGACCTTTGTGCTTATTTGTGCATATCTTCAGTACAAACTCACAATAATGTGAACATTTAAGAAAAAAAGAAAAGAAAAGAAAAAGTTGAATTTTAGAATTGTATATGTATATATATATA
>JAUMHG010000033.1:16233740-16253129 GCA_032359395.1 Enteromius anoplus
TATATATGTATATATAGATAGATAGATAAACTGTGATTACATTGTGTATATAAGCCATGACAGTAAAAAAAAATAAAAAAAAATAAAGAAAACCTGATGGTGATGATTTTCATCTTGTATAGTTGCCAGTACACAATTTGCTTTAAAGGTACCATTTCACTTGAAGTTTTAGCTTTCAAGTTAATTTCCCTTTCATCAATTTTGTTTTTCAAAGAAGTCTGATACTACATTGTACAGCAGACCCACAAGTGTTGGGTAATGGATTTTATGCCAGTTACTCACAAAGAGCTGTATTCACATGTATGGATCTCCCAGGACATGGCTGCATCTACACAATGAATCATAAAAAAACATCACTATTTATGGCATGCAAAAGTCATTAAAAAATTTCACAAAAACAAGGTTGTTTAATTGTATTTAAAAATCAGTTTGTTGTACTAAAATTCCATCACATTCTTCATCCATGCTGAGATGTTTGATGGATCTGAATGCTAATATGTTGATTGCTTAGGACTGCTTCCCTCCTGAAAAGACTCTTATTGCACCCTTTCAGAATTGTTACATTTAATGTAAGCAGGTATTTAACAATTAACAGTTGCAGATGAAAATCATTATTAGGTGACGTAAGTTATTGCATTTTGATGAAAGAAGGCTTTTTTTTTTTTTTTTTTTTTTTACACAGCTTTTCACTTCACAAGACGTCAGTCATGTGGATGTTTTTATCAGTTGTTTCAACTCAAACTGACAGCACTCATTCACTAAAGAGGATCCTTTGGGGACCAACTAATAGAATGCTACATTAATTCAAATCTGAGGAATAAACAAACTCATACACCTTCAAGGGTGAGTAAAATGATCAGCACATGTTCACTTTTTGAATGAACTGCAGCTTTAAGAATGTAAACAGGCAACGTTGCAGTGCATTCTTCCGCTGTTAATCGTTGCGAGTATGTGTAGAAATGATAACGTTGTGTTATACGATCATCTTATCCTCGTGTCATGCGATCATTCCGTCCCATTCCACCTCAGCTGCTCAGGAAACAATTGACTGAATCCAAGGGAGCAAAAGTTCACAATTTGGTTACATTCAGTAATATCACAATGTTCATTGAAAGAACCCTATTTTTAGATAAATCCTATCCTATCCAAATGAAATCAAGAAAAAAAAAAAAATTGAAAACACTTTTCAATTTGTTTCCCAACTTTTAAATAGTTGGAAGAATGGACCTAAAAGTAAAGTGCAAAATCATGCAATTTTATTTCAATAATGCGCATAAGTATGTGAAAATACACACGGAGCTGTGGCTTATATTTGTGCTGGTTTGTTTGCATTCAGAGTTTAATGCTGTACTTTATTTTTTTGTATTTTAATTTATTAATAGCTTAATTGCATTTAGTTATTGTGCATACCGTAAATCAAAGCAGCTTATAGTATCTTATGTATTTATGTTTATGTATTTTTTAATCCCAGTAACTCAGTGGACAGTTAAATTGAGATATTAATTTCCCCAGATATATTTGATGTCACATACTCACAAAATGTTATAATTTACATAATGGCATGTAAAGGTGTGCTCATGGGCATTGCACAGACTGTGATACAGCAGACATTTTGTTTATATCCTTGCATATGATGTACAGCGGCTTTGCAATAATCAAAATGCATTAATATTGTTTATTTTGAGTTTGTTCATCTTAGTTTGTCACATTTGTCATTTGTGATAAATTGTGAAGGCAAGCATTAAAATCCTTTTAAAGTGACGCATAATGGACTTAAATGTGTTCTCAGGCGTTTTAAATGCGTTTTCATTCGGATAATGATGCTTTTAGGAAACGTGCAGTAGAAATGAGATCTCTGTTCAGAGCAGGCAGGGTATTTCATTTCAGTTTGACCCAACCTGGAGACATAGGGCAAGGTATTATGAGTCGGACAGGACCTTGCCATAAATCTGAAGAGGGATACGGGGAGATTTATCTCGACCCCTCAGCGTTGTCTCTGGAACATCACAGGTCTTGTTAAGGCTAATCTGCGAACACCTAAAAACGAGAGTGATTATCCATTGAGTGGCTTCCAGCAGAGCTGTGTCTTTAGCCAAATGTCACCCTAATTTCTTTTGACTGGCTTCTGTAACGATGACACTCTCTTGATGAACACCGACAGCCCGAGTCCAAGCGGAGGAGGGCCTTTAATGATTTTCATCTTGGCTCGGGCTCGACCAAGCCGAACGTGCCTTGGCAAAAGTGCTACAGCGAGTGGAAACGGCGTAACACAATGGAAATTTGTTAACTAAATCTCCCTCTAGTGTTGACGGCTCAAAACAAAAGGAAATTTGTTTACGGGCATACTCATTTGGCTTTGCTTCAGCATGTTTGGAGTTTGTGTACATTTCAGTCAGTCATGCGGACTCAGCAATGCCGCAGAGAATATGCCGATGAATGTGATGTGAACTGGCGTTGAAATGTGCATGACTGCCCCTTCTCTCTCTCTCTCTTTCCCTTTCTCTCTCCCTCCCTCTTTCGCCTTCTCTCTCTTTCTCTTCTGCTGTTTCTTTGTCAAACACACCACACATTTTGCAAGATGAAGAATTATGACTCTGGCTTCCCTTAATGCTGCACACCCGTCGTTATGATGTCTTTTTTTACATCCATGCAAATCACAGCAATGCAATTAATATCTAGCGACTTATTTACATACCAAACAAACAACATGTCGGTCATGTGTCAAGGATGCAATACCAGTGGAGGGAGTCATATGAATGGCATGTGACTGCACAAGCAATTACTGTGATGTTGATCAATATGCATAGTATTGATAGTGTGCTTATCTAGGACCATCTTTATGATGTTAGCTAAATGAAGTGGCATACCAGATATCTAAAGTTTGAATTAGATTGAGTTTGAATCAGAATTTTAGGGCCTATTAAGACTGAATGAATAAATAAATTAATGTTTAGTTTGTACATTGTTACTCGTTTTCATACATGCAACATATTAAATTACATTATGTGTTGTGAGAGTGAATCGACAATGAGAACGTTGTTAAAACCAAAAGAGAATATTAAATGTAAACTACCATTAAAATTCTATTATTTTGTTTTAGTTTATTATTACAAGTAAAAGGATGCGTTAAATTGAGGAAAAGTAACAATAAAGACATTTACTGTTGCCAAATGTTACCAGAATACACGTTTTCATTGATTTACTATATTAAATATTTGTGCATTTTCTATTATAAGAGGATTGGAGTCTGCTTTGATTACAGCAATACATTATAATTTACTTGGAAAATAGTTATTTAAATTGTAATAATATTTCCGAATTTTACAGTATTGACTAATCAAATAAATGTAAGCTTAATGTAAGCTTGGTAAGCAGAAGAAACTGAAACACACACACGAATCTTACTGACCGACTTTGATCTCTTAAATATTTTATTTGTAATGTAGGACAGAGAAAAAAAAAAAAAAGAAAAAAAATCCTCTAGTTTATTTGTAACATTTTGATTAGTGACAGACAGAGAGAAGGAAAATAATATTTTTGAGAAATAACAGTTATAGAGGCGCTTGATTGGACTTAACAATTTACCGCGTATCAGAAATGAACAGGGGATCTAGATATTAGAATGAGACGCAGCATAAGCTCCAGCCCCGGTTCATAAACACGCAAGGATAGCTCGTTGCAGTGACCTCTGAATTCAGTGTCCTTGAATGTTCCCATTTTTCGCATTCACATTCTTACGGTGTGAAACCAGCAGGGCTGCACATAGACCGGAAGACTGACACGGCTGATCATTTGTGATAAATTGTTGCTCTTTTAATCATCGTCCTGTAACCTTAGGTCGTGACCTTTACACTCAGAGCCGCAATTAGAGAGGCGTCAATCTGAAAACAGCGTGAGGTACAGCGTTCTCGCTGATATGAGCTCAAGATCATTCTCGCCCCTGGTGTCTAATTTACACCTCCAATTTTCCGAAGTGTGCATTTCGCCTTAACCTTTTGGAATGTCCATCTTTTATAACAGCATATCCCGATACCCTGCTGCATGTTTGCTTGTTTTTACGGTCCCCGGTGTAGCAGTAGAGCTTAGATTTGTGATGAATGACCGACTATTCGCCTTTCAACCAGATAGATGATCTGGCTTGAGAATGGGTCAAAACATGTCCCATTTCACCTTTCACCTTGAAAACAAAAACACTTATTGCACAGTGGCATTTATTTTTATTGCACTCAATTATATTTTCATTCAAACTGTCACAGTGATTTTTCTTTCCTTTATTTCAGCTTTTCCGTTATTAACATTAGCCATCATTCCTAACACTGTTATGGCTTGCTTTCTTTATGTAGTTGGGTTTATTTTTTATAATTATTATGTATTTATTTACTAATTTATTTATTTTTAGCCTACTTATGTAATTAGTATTAATTTACTCATTTAGGTATTTATGTTCTTATATAATTAAATATATCTACAAAAAATGCATATATACCTACTGTATAAGTAAGTAATTGAATGCTCATTTAGTTATGAACTTACAATATAAATGTGTCTACTTGTTTTAGATTTATGCCTACTTAATGCTCAGACAATGTAATATGATTTAGAACCAAATTATAATCATTGTTTTTTTTCGCCCGTTCTTCAGTACAGTTTATGTAACTGTAATAGTAATAACAATAAATTAGGCAGAACTACACGCAATTGACCCTAAAACAAACCATCATCCTAACTCTAACTGTACACTAAACGCATGTAGTTAAATAACATCACTGAGTACTTCAATGAACTATCACACTGTAACAAGGACACCATAATCAAACATCTTTCTTTATAGAATATAATATATGACATGGACACTTTCTTGGCACAAGATTCAGCTGCAAATTGTTAGTATTAAAGACTTTGAGGACTGTAGTATTAAACCATTCATGCACAGGAACAATTTGTCAGAGATGTTAAATGAGGTCAATCAGGTTAGAAGTAGCAAGCGTATTTGATTTGTTTATAACTGGGGTAGTGTCTACTGTATACATAAACCTAACAGCAGCATATTCATATTTATGTATTTGGGCATTGGACTGGTTTTTCGGATCCGTATCTAAAGCCCTTATTTAAATGCAGAGCTTTGTAATACCTTTCGGTTTATGCCAATCCACTGAGAGGTTAGTGCCAGCCGCATTGCATGGGGAATTTCTTAAAGGCAGACAAATGCTAATTCATGTTAATTTTTTTGCAAAGTTACATTCATACAACACCCAGTGATTATTCCCTGAGGTCATCGTGAAACAGACCATTGTTATCTTCCAGACTTTCTTAGGCGATTGCAACCAACAGGAAAAGCATTTCCATCAGTAGACGGCTTATGAGCAACATTCATAACATTCTGCAGCTCTACGTACTGTGTGCATGAAGCCCTTGTACGCATGTGATTTGATAATAAACACTTCTGTTTGTTTTGCTGTCAGCTCACTAGTTTCATTTATCTCATTTTTATTATTATTATTTTCCTAGTTTGATTGGATTTAAACTTAGATTTTATTTTATTTCCGTTGTGTTCATTTAAATTTCATGTAATTTCTGTGTTGATTGGTTTATTTATTTTTTAATAATACATTTTATTTAAAGAAGTTTTCATCATTCCATTGATTGATTGATACTTTACAATTATTATTGCTTATTCTATAAAATTAATAACCCATTGATTCGCTATATTTTAGAAGCATACCTAGAGAAAAAATAAAATCAATTATTGCAGTTATTTATATGTTGTTTAGATGTAAATTTGTATAGCTTTTCCAGACCAATAAATCATCATTTATGTTTAGATTTCTAAAATGTTGTCCATGACCGTGGGAATCTTCCACGCCAAAAAACAAATCAAAGATCAGGGTGTATTAATTTCTGTGTTTTCGTGTGTGTGTGTGTGTGTGTGTGTTGTATTACATTGGCTGACCTTCCTCAGGCCACGAGCTACATATTGCCGCTGGCAACAAAGGGAAGCTAATTTGTAATCTGCAAACATTGCTTATAATCTCTGGGTCCTTTATGAGCTGTTGCCTAGCAACAATACGGCACCTCTCTACATTGAGTTATGTGCAGCTTGCAGTAAAATGTGTCAAACAGAAAAGATAAACTCATATTGTGAAATAAATTGTGTGTGTAGACATGAAACAAATTGATATGGACGGTAATAAGAAACAAATCTCTATGAATTCCTAAAACATACAAATTAGCCTCTCCATTATTGATTGTCTGTTTGAAGAAGGTATTTGCATGCGTATCATCACAGATCGTATCACACCTGGTTGGTTCGTTTCAACCTTGCAGAGGACGGCACTCGACAAAAGGCAAGGGCCTTCCCTCATTTTCAAATGCTAATGTTGCAATCATTCATAATAATGAGCCTCTATTTTTCACCTTGGAGAGCAGAGTGACTTCTTCAAAATGAAATATTTTCAAATATTTTGATACATTTTTTCACTTCGTTATCATTTAGTACTTTGTAAAACAGCACACAAAGTAGTTTTATACCAGTAAACATTCTTATCTAAGGTAAAAAGTGCTGCGTTCTTTCTTTCTGTCATAATGGATATATGATTAAGGGGTTTTAGAGTAGCATCAAACAATAACATTAGTCACAAGCGTAATAGGATAAACATATTCATGAGATATGATCATGTCACACATTTACTGAACCGTGCAAGTGATTAAGGTATAACAAATTGTTTTTTAGTGGGAAAATAATGTTTACGACCCCATACTTTCTGGAAGGGGCATTATTTACAGGCTGAAGCGTATGAAATGTCACACAATGCATACTAATTATTGTTTTAATGATACGAGATTAGGAGTCGATGCTTTTGGAGACAACTGGAGTTGATCACTAACTAAAGGAGACACTTGACAATGGCGGAGTTTTTCTTTTTTTAAGTGCTTTTATTGAATTGTCAGCATGCACAGAAATGTAGAATACACACCAGAGAAACGTTTCTTTCACCAAATTGACAATTTATATGTCAGCCTGTTTCTAGCAGCAGAGCCGCAGCTGTTTGTCTTCAGTTGGACCAATGACAGACTCAACTCTGATATAATTTTGCATCTGCAAAATATGCATCCTTTTGTCCATCTGTTTGTTTTCTATTCGGTTTTGTTGTATGCATTGTAGTCAAAATCGCCGGGCAGAAATTGTGGTGTTGCTTGACTTTGCATGATTAATTTTGGGCAATGCAATTAGCTTGTAATCCTAACTAAGCTTAGTACAAAAGAAAAGTTGGTTCCCATTTGATATGTTACATGCATTAGACGTTATGCATAATATGCATAAGTTTTACACATTCCAAGCGTTACACATATATGTTACACATATTGCTACCAAGTTTTGGTAAAGCTTTATTTTAAGGTACCCTTGTTACATGGTACATGCATGTAATTGTGCATAATAAATTGTTATCATACAAGTAACCCTTAACCAAAACCTAATCCTAACCCTAACCATAGAGTATGTACCTTAATTAATATTTCTCAGTACTTAAATATCTAACTACACTCTCTAACAAGGACAAAATAAGGTGTACCCCACGTTTTATTCTCATTATAATTGTTACATGCATTGCACATGTTTACAAGGTTTATAGGTACTGTTGGTAATGTTGGTTACTCTTTATTTTAAGGTGCCATTGTTACAGTCTAAAAATACATATAATACATATAATACACTACTGAGCAATATCAATTAACTACAAGACCTTACTGTCCTCTATGGTTAGAGTTAGGATTAGGTTTTGGTTTAGGGTTACTTAATTATGCATCATTTTTATTATAATACTACGTACATGTAATTTGTAACAAGGACATCGTTAAATAGTGTGTTCATAATTATGTATTAAAAGTATTATATTACACGTTTAATTAATCTATAAATGTTTTTTTTTTTTTTTTTTTACTTTTGTGAACAAACTTTATGAATGGTTATAAATGTGACATTTAACATCACAATTTACTTTTTAAGTGTAGCTATGATTTTGAAGTTTTAGGTGTGGCCTTTTATTTGTCAAGACAACCACCTAGCGATGACTCAGAACACCCTAGTAACTGCATACAGTACCGATATGTTAAGAAGTGCTAACTGCATACAGTGACACTCTAGTGGGGAATTATCTCAGGCGTCACTGTCACTTTGTGAGCAGCTGTCCTGGATTCCTCTCAAGGTTATGGCAGTCACTGTATTTAGTTACCATATAGATATCATATTAGACACCATAGTTTGAATTTCATCAATACAAATGTCTACAGACTGGAGCTGTGCCAGAGGCAAAGCAAAATTCAAGTCACATGGTTTCCCTTTTTGACTGTGCCCTCTGACACTTAAGGGGCCATTAATACACTATGTAGTGTTTCTTTTTAATCAGCAATGTTTTGTTTTGGGTTTTTTTGTTTGCAATTGAATGTGTCGAGGCCGAGGCCGATCCTTGATTTTTGCAGCAGGTACAGTATGTGCCATTCCATTTCAATCAAAAGAAGACGCTCTAATGTGAATGTGTGATGCACAAGAAAAAGTGAGGTCTGTTTTTGCACACTTTACACATTTGAGATTCCGTGTTCAGTTTATTTCACACTTTGGTTCACACTCATTCATTTATTATTTACTTTTACCTGCTGTCTGAGATGTTGTGTTATAACATGTTGCAATGGCTTGTCTTGATTCAGACAGACTGATGTTCTGACACCCCAAGCTTCATGATTTCTAACCTTATCTTAAAGGGTTAGTTCACCCAAAAATAAAAAATGAGCCTTTAACTCACCTTCAAAGCATCCCAGGTGTAAGTTACTTTCTTTTTTTAGACAAATACATTCAGAATTATACAAAAAATTATCCTTGCCCCTCCAAGACTTTCACTCTCCAAACAAGTGATCGGAAAATGGTAAATTAAGTTTGCACATCCATAATAAAACGTTCCCTAAACTGCTCCAGGGGTTAAATATAGGCCACCTGTAGCAAATTTTTTGCGAATCCATGCATGTTTGAAAATATAAGAAGAAGTCTTGGCGGATGACGCGAGAAGTATTGCATTGTGCGATTAGTGACGAGCGTGGAGAGAGAACAAAACAAAATACCAGTCATTAATCAGAAGCAAACCAAGAATGTTTAAAGGAAAATGTCGAAGAATTTTGATATAAACTAAGAAGAGTCTGGTTTTCCTTTGCTCCTACATTTCCCATGTCGTCCTTATCACTGTACAGATCTGCTACAGGAGGCCTTTATTCACCCCTTGGAGCCATGTGAGGGACATGGATTGCATCATAAAGTTGAGTAAAACACAGGCTAATTTTCATTTTTGGGTGAACTAACCATTTAAGGTTATGTTGAAATCACTGTGCTTATTCTACATTTAAAACACAAGTTTATATCAGTAGTCCCAAGGTTAGTCTCTCTCTCTCTCTCTCTCTCTCTCTCTCTCATACATATACATTATATATAATATAATATAATATATATATGAAAGTAATAGTTTAATGACCCCTAGAGGTACTACCACTTTTTTAAAAATTCTCAGCAATTTTCCACAACATAACTATTGCTTTTACTCCCACCTTATTGAGAGCTCAAAGGAATCACATGATGTGCCTTTCGCATGTATTCTTCATTGTATTTTTTTTATTTATTTATGACTCCCATGTAATAGCAGAGTCCACTTTTGTGTCACATACAGCCTTCAGCGCGTTTTTCCTCATTCTAATGAGAGGCCAACACAGGCCTCCAGCTTCTTCCGTAACGCCTCATTTTTTTTCCTTGTGGCGTAACAAGACTTACAGTAGCCCATGGTCTCACACAAGATTCTTTGGGCTGTAACCCACTAAGATGCAACCGGCGCTCTGTCTGCTTGATTCCAGTATTCCCCGGATGAAGGCATTTTTGTGTTGGTGAGGATAACAAGGCGTCTGAGCCTTGGGTGAAACCGGGGCTCTGTCTCAAAGCTAGGCAGCCTAACGAGTCATTAGGAGACAGTGCATCAAAAGGCAATCACAACCCTATGTGTAAAATTTAGGTCAGCACTCCAGCTATGACATTTGCACTGCAACAATGCATTAAAAAAGAGCATTTTAAAGGCCATAGGGCTTTGTTTTGCTTCTTGTTTTCTTTCTCTTTTTTCCCCTTTTGTCTTTTACAGGAGAGCTTGGGAAATAGACATGTGGTGTGATTTGTTAAAGTATTGGAAATAGTTAGAAGGAACATGTGCAGTGTGGTATTGTAAGAGAAGAAGAAGGAGAGAAAGATTTGGATTATTTAATTCAAATTAATGTTTTGTGCAAATTATTTTTTTTTCATTTCAATGATTTTCTATGTGTGCACTACATCATAAAGTGAGGGCATTGTTAATGATAATGAGACATAGTTCAAATTGTTCAGTTTGAGTTGTGTAACACTCATAATTATTCTTCTGCCCACATACAGTATGTGAACTCCATATTTGCTCATCATTCTTCCTTTAGTTTGACCTCTGTTTTGAAGAAAATTCACTTTTCTGAGACAAACTAACGATGTACGTGTGAATGCATATTATATAGCAGAATAAAATATTGCACTATTAATCCAAGTTGTTTTTCTTAAGACTTAAGATTGAGAGAATGTAAAGAGCGAGGGTGTCCTTGTGGGTGTTATATAATGAAGAAATAGTGTATATAAAAAAAAAAAAGGGTATTGTACATGCATAAGAAAATAAGTTGAAGGAAAGGAAAAAAAATACACTTCGAAACAAAGGCTGTTACATGACTAATAGCCAATGCAAAGTTCAGGATCAAAAAACAGGATCAGTGAAGGTAAAACTAAAACCATTTAATGTGTATGTTTAAACCTCTTTAACCCAGTGAAAAAAAAATGTTGCACTGCACTAACTGATTGGTTTATTAGTAGATCAAGTTCTTCAAACAAAGCTGCCCGAAAAGAGGAATGTTGACTTACTGTGTGTAGTAGAATTCTCATGGTCATAGACAACCAAATTATTTTTATTTATTTATTTTGACAAACTTGATCAAACCACATAAACATGTTTTGAAGTTTATTTTTTATTTATTTATTTATATTATTCATTTAATTTCAAATGTGCTTTTTATTTTGCTATTTAAGATGCAATATGCCTGTAACACCATACAGCGCAGCACTGTATAAATTCAGTCATTTTCTTTCACATATTGGAAGTTTAAGAGGTAACCGTTCATTAACAGCATCTTGAGAACTTTAGTCCACCTCAAGTACAACTCATGAGTGATTTTAGGCTTTGTTTATTCTTTATGCCGTCCATTAGCTCAAGGTTTGGATAGTGTGTCATTGTCTGAATAGCTGCTAATTACGGTTAGCATCTCACATTGTGAGGTCACTGATGTTAATGGAAAGTGCAGCCATGTGAAATTGTTATTAACCCATGAAATTAGATAATCTGCCTAGATTTATGATCTTCAGCAGTTATGTCTCTCTTATGTTGCATTGTTTTCAGTGTAAATGTCATAAGTACATGCACAATTTGCAGTCATTGTCATTATGCACATGTACATATAAATTATTTTTCTTCAGCTATGGGCGCAACATTGCATTTTTTCAGAAAATAATAATTTGTAACATTGTTTTTCTTTATCATGTCCTAATGTTATCATTCTCTTTTCTCTTACCTTCAACTGCATCTTCAATTATGCACCATTTAAGATGTTTAGCACAACTCTTTATGATCTTGTGAAAATGGTGAAGGTGATTTTGGTTTCACAGTTCATGACTCCTTTAATAAAATTTAGGAAACTAGGACACAAAAGTGTCACAGTTGAAGAAACATCCATAGACTTTGAATTTTTTTAAGAATAGTTTTTAATTAAACAAAAGTTTTACAGTTCCTTCACAGTGCAGTTTTTTTTTTTTTTTTTCTCCTATGATGTTAGCAGGTCAGATCTACCGTACGTTTTATCTTTCTCCTCCTACTCATCATCCTTTCCCTTCTTCTGCCTTGAAGGCA
Source organism: Enteromius anoplus (assembly GCA_032359395.1). Classification (NCBI taxonomy): domain Eukaryota; kingdom Metazoa; phylum Chordata; class Actinopteri; order Cypriniformes; family Cyprinidae; genus Enteromius; species Enteromius anoplus. The sequence continues at coordinate 16,245,737 of JAUMHG010000033.1, forward strand.
TTTAGAAGTTTCATGATCAATTCCCACAAAGCCTTGTGCCGTGTGTCTCCGGCGGGCTTCACTCCCCTCAATCATTTGCGATTCTCTGCTCCGCCCTGACGACTGAAGGTCAAAATAAACTGGATCGTTTAAAGCTGCCTGGGGATGTACACTACACTATATTGAGTTCCTTTCTCCTGCTGTGACGGCGAATAATGGAATCTACTCCAGTGCTCTATTTACTGGACTTTCCTGTGCAGTTAACCCTGTCGTAGGAGAGTTACACGTGATGCTCACATCAGTGCATCAAAGCTGACTCTCGCTGACATGCTTTGACAAAACAGTCATGACGTTAACATGACGGGTTATTTGCTCGGATGAATTCTCTGGGAGTGCATCATGTCTCATATAGAAATATGTGCAGTGAAATGTGGGCAGTATTTGTTAGTTTTAAACAGACTAATAAGGCGCAAAATGAACTGTATAATAATAATAACAACTGCATTGTAAAATTGACCTTCTTATATTGTTTATTTCTAGAGGCACGACTCTTCCCAGCATGTGCTGTGGTATTAATAAATCACAGGAAATACTGCTTTGCTGTGAACTGCTGTACTATTTACTGTGTTATTTATACCGGTGATGTTGGATTTTTGCCTCTTGGCAAGCTGAAACTTTTACTTTAGTGCGTTTGAAGAACACCTCCAATAATCCAATAGCATTAGCTCTAAAGATTGCACCCAGCTGATGTTTCTATATGAGAGTGTGTTGTGATATTACAGAATGAAATCAGTTTATTTCAGTTGACCAGACAAAATTATACGACAGATGGGTGGAGGACTGCAGACCGAACTCTTGTCTTAGTTTCACAAGGGTCCATAGAGATCCTTCATGGCAAAAGATCTGTGAAAAGCACGCATGGGAAAATCATTTGTTTGCTTAGATGTTTGCCTTTTTGATGACTAATTCATTGCACACAATATGCAATAAAAATGACACCCTTTGATCATAATAAACATGTCAAACATTGGGCATTTTTGAAGGATCAGTGAGGCTAAATAGTGTTACAGCATTGCACACAGTATTTGCTAGATGTTTTTGTGTAGATGCCTTGTTTATTCTAACAGCGGTTTTATCACTGCAGGTCACAGACTAGCTGTGTTGTTAATCGATCTGGCCCTATCTTTTGGAAATCTAAGATGTATTGCTGTTTAAAAAAAGATGCTAGTCTATCTTGACCACAAATCTAGGTGTTGTCGAGATGCAAAAAAAATATTTTGGAGGAGAAAGAGGTTGCATATTAATTACAGCATACAGGAACAAGATATCTGAGAAACATCTAACTACATTTAATGATATTTACATTTATGCATTTGATAGATACTATTAGATTACAGTATGGTTATGTAGATAGATACACAGATTACCTTTCAAAACCATCACATCTGCAATAACAAATAGAATATTTTGAAAAAGCGGTGCTTGTGCATGTAATATTGGCAATTTTTATCATGTAGAAATGGCATACTAGGCTACATTATGTAGTGTGAACAAGTTTTGGTTTGATTTTTCTGATAGGAGTTATATAATCAGTAATATAATATATAATGCAACTTCTTCACCAGAAAGGGGTAATTCTCATGTTGCAGATGGTTACCCCTACTTTGTGCCCTCCCAAACACCTATGGCCCGAGTCTAATATATCTCTAAATGGTGCCCTGCTCTTTCAGTTGTTTTGGTGTCAACACTCTTTCCGGTTCTTTGCTAGGATGCACTTGTCACAGTTGCAGCCCAGTCCTTGCCTCTGGTGCAAGTCATGGTTTTGTTTGGCCAAGCGAGCCTGCTAAATAAAGGCTTCCCTGCATCACTTGAAGAGTGTCCCGAGCCAATAGAGTCTTCCACATGTGCGTCTTAGAGACTAAAGCGTCAAGGATAAGATGGGATTAAATGAATGACTTTTATCTGAACGATGACACCAGTTATTGAAGCAGTGCAGACATGGAGAAATTGGAATGATAGCAGTCAGATACTTGAAGCCCCCCAGGATTGGTGTCAAGATGCTCTGAGCCGATCTTATGTCTGGTTCACTGCATCCTTCTGTGCTTAACTGTCTTAACAGACAGCTAATTATCACATTGCATTGAAGAGGCTGCCAGCTTGCTCTTTTCTGTCTTTTTATAATATATATATATATATTTTTTAACTGATTTTTTTTGTTTTTCATATTAGGTATATATTACTGTTGGGACTTTTACACAACCTAGGCTCATTGGAATACGTGCCTCCTCTTACATTTCTGCAAAACTGAAACAAAAGAAATGTACCTATACCTGTACATACAAATCGCTGCAGTTTCCACTTGAAATGAACACAAGAGGCAGTAAAACTCCCACAACTTTTATTCCTTTTCACACAAAAGTATGATTTACAGGTAAATTTTTTGATTAATAAAGGCAAATTTTCACACAATTATTTGCAAAATGATTATCTCTTATAATTCTGCACGATTTGAAAACTGGTACTTTAAAATGTTGTCATCACATATACAGCTTCATAGGTATAAGTGTTTATGTTTAGTCAATTTATCTGGTAGCTCATGTGATACGGCGTTGCACTTAGGTGGTTTGAATGAAACCTTCGTAAAACGGTTTGACAAAACAGCTCAAATTAGTGTCAGGAAGTTAAAATGGCCTGACTGCATCAGTAAGTATGTTTTTTTAATTACTTCTGCATTTCTTAACACTGTCGGCTAGGTTTAGGTTTTGGTGGAGCGATATTTCCAATGTGATTTGAAGTCCGAATGACCACAAAACGTACAGTACCTGTACCTGTACCAACCTAAAGCAATACAAATGTGTCATGGTTGCATATTAAATGTGTGTTTTAGCGCCAATCTCTGGACATTTCACTTTGAAACTGTGACGAAACGTGCAGTAACATAATTATGGGGTCGAAGAAATGTATGTAGAGGCATGTTATTTCCAATGGGCCTGGGTTGCTTTTACACCTCATACTAACCAGTCACAACACATTGTATTACTAAAACATGATTGCAAATGTGATTTTTAGAACATATTTAATTTTAGGAGCAAAGCAAGACACTTAAGTAGGTTTTCACAAACTAAAATCGAGATATATGGGTGACTGCTGAATATGTAAACGTGAAAATAAATAAATATAAATGTTTTTCATGTTACTGTCCTACTAAAGTGGAAATCCATCATTTTAGACAAGTGATCTAGAATAGAGATGAAGTGCAGTCCTGGTTGGCTGCTTATGATTTAAAAAATAAAATAAAATAATATAAGAACTCATAAAAGACATAAAGTTTCTTTCTAGGCACATCATTACCAAAGGGTTGTTGAGGACTCAACAACTGCTGGTGCGGGTTACAGGAAGCCTTCTTCCTTTTGCTTTGACTGTTTTCTTTCTAGGGCACTTTGAACTTGATTAAAATTGATGACATTTACAACATGCTTTTCTTGCATCCTAAACAACTTCTCCGGCAGGCCTTGATCAACCTTGATTACGCCTTATACAGAAAAGCATTTACTAGACAGCACTATGTACAGTAGTCACATACAGTATAACTTGCAATAAATACCTGCAATTGACTCATCAAGTAGCTTGCTTCTATTTTAGGAGCACGTCTACTGTTTATTCGGTCACGCTCTGAAGCAGATGATGCATTTCCCAAAACACTTGAGTCATGTACCTTGAAGAGCAGTTTATCTCAATACAATATCTTTTTGAGGCAGGGAAACATCCACAATTTAGAGTAGCTGTAATTGATAAACTAATGTTCATACCAGTCCTTTAATCATGCACAAATGTTTCCATATTTTAAACTGCCAGCAGATCACAGAATTTCCCCTTTAGCTAATTAGTTTTACTATTTAACAGAACAGACAATGTTCAGTGCATCTATTGGAAGCAGAGTTTTAGTTATTTGGCCTGACTTTGAAAAATTTACTTTGGAAGTTATTCTAAGCATTATGTGTTATTTCATAACACAATAACACAAAAACACAAAACACAAAACACACAAAAAAAAAGTATCTTAATGCATCTCTTTCCTGTGCAACATTTCATAATGCCTGACCATGGCTGTGCACTCTTTAAAAAGGACCAGGCATTTTAGATGTGAACAGCCTGTAATTTAAGTAGTTTTCTAGCATGTTGTGAACCAATGTCATTATGATGTCAAACAATTCAGGGCACGGTAAGGAGCCATTTTTCAGTCTAAACTCAACATCGATTGCATTCAGATTATAGTGTGCAAAGTACTGTAAATTGCTTTTTTCATGCACTGGTCAATTTTGAGAATTTGCTTTAATGTTATGTTTTATTTTTTATTTTTTGGAGAAAGCATCCAAAATACACAGCAACAGTTACTTTATTACACTTCATCTATTTTTTTCTGTGATTTTAATAGAAATGCATACTTTAAAATATTGTTTCCCCCTACACTGAGACTGAAAACTCCAAAAAAGGCAGGATAACATCTATGAACACACAATACATTGAACCCTGAAGCAGATAGGCCACAGCAGCAGAAGACCACACTGGGTGCGGCTCCTGTCAGGTTAGAACAGTAAACAGAGGCTAAGTTTCGCACATGCTTACCAAAATTGGACAATAGAAATGTTTCCTGGTCTCGTGATAGTGTACGAATTTGGCGTAAAGAACATGAAAGCATGGATATAAAATAAACTCAAAAAAACTCACCTTTTAGTTCAGCGACAACATCTCTGCTCTGACCAATAGCCACAGAACAAATAATCAGGTCCCAGACAGGTTTGCAGGATGTTTCTGTGTTTGCAGCACGTTCATGTGTTTGCAGCGCCTCTCTATGTTAGGTTGCGTTGTGAGAATTTGCAGTTTGCATGTGTTTTTTTTTTTTCTGTTTGCATGTGTTTTCTTAAGTTTGCAGCGCGTTGAGCTCTCTCTGCCACCTTACCTTAGTACCAATTGAGCATTGTTGTAACGCCACAGCTTACCTGAGTACTGTTGATGACCATGTCCATCAGTTTATGACTACAGCATACCCACATAATGATTACTTCCAGCAGGATAATGCACCATAGCTCAAATCATCGTAGACTCATTTCTTGAACATGACAATGAGTTCACTCAATGAGTACTTAAAAGGCCTCCTGTCACCAGATCTCAATCCAACAGAGCACCTTTAGGATATGGTGGAACAGGAGATTCACATCATGGAAGGGTGTTCAGCTCAAATCATAGTTCAGCCCAAAATGAAAATTCTGTCAATAATTACTCACTCTTATATAATTCCAAACCCATAATACCTTCGTTCATTTTTGGAACTCAAGTTAAGATATTTTTGATGAAATCTGAGAGCCATGCAGTAGACAGCAATACAACTCAAACGTTTTCACGTCCAGAAACGTAGTAAATACATCAGTAAAACAGTCCACGTGACCAGTCCATGTGACATCGGTAACTTGACTTCAGTTTTATGATGCTATGAGAATACAAAATAAGTTGTAACTGTGTACTAGCAGGGTGTAGCCCAACCTAAAAAAAATGGCCTGTGAGTGTATGTATATATATACAGTATATATATATATATATGGGTGATTTTAAAATTGCAGATACATTTTGTGTCCGAAGACTGTTACTGTCAAACTCTGATCAGTCTATTGCTGTCAAAATCATGATTTTCAGCTAGAATCACCCATTTTTTCACGGCACAAGCACTAATTGGGGGAAAAAACATCTGCACCCCTAAACGGTTTTCTATTATCAATCATAGCCTACCTATGACTACAGTGTTTAAATAGCCTAGTTTCAACTCTAGCGCACATAAAAACAAGACGTGTGCGTATCCGTGCGTGGAAATCCATTCTCGCAAAGGAGCATTTCTGCACTGCGGGAGCACAGAACACTATGTGCGTGCAAAAATGCGCTCTTGCGAGAATGGCGCTAGTGCTCGCTCGACCCTCGGCAGCCCAGCTTTTCCATGACTGGGATTTCAAGCCACGCCTCCCTGCACACACCCAGGCCGCCGAACTCATGAGAATTGCGGAGCATTGGCTATTGGAAGATACGCAGACCACTACGCAGACCCCTGAGTCCCCGCGACAAGCCGATGCCCACTGGTCCGCCTTTACCTCTCACGAAAACTTGGATGGATACATATATATAATCTAGCCTACTCACAAGATTTGTCTTAATAGCCATAATAGTGTTTAGTTGGTCTTTTTGCAGCTTGAAAACCTTGCACACTGTTGGACAGACAAGATAAAATGTCCATGTCTCACGTCTTGTATGTAGCAGCTTATGGGTGTCAAACGTCGTGAACAATGAGAAAATAATGCCTGAATTTTCATATTTGCCTGAAAGATTATTTTAACTAGCTCTAGACAATTAAACCCGGACTGATTTTTGGAAGTGTTTCTGTACACTCTAAGTAAGCAACACACTAAGACCAACGAGGCAGCAGCCCATGTCCAGACATTTATGAATGAAATTGCTTGTGTTAGCCCTTTTCTGTCTATAAAGCCTTGAAAGGACACTGTGATTCATTTGAAATTTCAAGAGTTATCAAAATTCAGCTCTCTACTGACCCAATCACCGTACATGATGTGAGCTTTGCATTTCTGCTTCCTTTCAGTCGGCGGACTTTCCTACAAAATGGCCTAACGTGCAATCTTATTCTGAGGGTTTTCCAAAGAAGCATAGTAGTGGTTGGAAACCGAGATGAGGGGGGTTATTTTCCAATTGGCCTTGTGAAAATGGGCAATTTCAAACTCATTTGGGTTTATTTATGAATCCATTTCTGAATCAGTATTTATTACAGAGGACGGCCTGAAAATGGTTCTTTTAAATGTGACTCGAAAATGGGCATTTTAAAGAAGACTCGATCGGTCCAGTTACAGTTCTTCCTGGACACGGGCGATAAAATGACCTAATATCCCAACTATCGAGGAGCTATGCATGAGTGCAAATGTAATATGCAATTCAAAGGTTTCTATATGGATAATGCAATTTTACATATGAATTACACTCATTTGCAGGGTCTAAAAGTAATCTGCTCTGTCGAAGCTACTTTCAAACTGCAAATTGCCTAGCAGCAAATGACCAATGATTTATAGTTAATCTATAGTCAATCTACTTTTCTGAAAGTTACTAACAAAAATGAGCTAACCGCACTGGAGCTACTTTAAAGTGAATTATTATAATAATCGCAATTACTCACACTGTTTAAAAAATAAAAATATAAAGTCTGGCAGGACATTATTCAGTAGTAATTTTCATTAAGCCTACAACACAGTGTAGAGTAGTGCACATTTTAAATACAGGTCCAACACCTGTTAAAAAAAAACAAAAAAAAAAAACAATAACAATACTACTACTACTACTACTACTACTAATAATAATAATATAT
>JAUMHG010000033.1:16307803-16331289 GCA_032359395.1 Enteromius anoplus
TATAAAACTGAGGGGATAATGGTGGAAAACATCATTCTATTAGCAACATTATTGTTTTGCTCTTTCAGCTTGTCAAATTATGCAGGGCACTGTAATAAACATCCATACTGAAAGTCTGTGTTTGAAAGCAAATTCCCTTTAAAATCTGTTGGCCCAAATCTTTATAATAAATTAGTAAATTTACTAAATACACTATGCAGAACCTGATTTTGCTGAATTTGGCGTGTCCCCTGGAACAACATTGTGATTTGTCAATCAGATTTGAAAAACCAGTTTATAGTTCTTGTGAAGTTTAGGCTTACAGTCAGTGTTTGGTGCCTGTACAGCAGTGTCAGTCATCTATCATTTACTCTGATTTTAGGCATTACTCATGGGTAGGGTTAGGTTTAGGTGTAGAGATATGGTCAAAAATATTTTTTTTGAATAAAATGTTTCATGGTCAGCAAAATATGTTAACCCAGGAACATGCCAAACTCAGCAAAATCAGGACGTGCATACACGACACCTACTACTACTAATAATAGTAATAATACATAGTATACAATATGATTCTAGAAATCCACTGGATAAAACGGCACTGGATAAAGTGGACCTGCAGTATTGAATTTTTTTTCTTCCTTGATACCTCAATGCAATTATATAATGATAGTTTTCCTGACAATGTCGCATGTTGTGCTGCACAAATTGCTAAGCCCAAGACACCTTGTAATGAGCATCTCTACATACATACAGCCATTTGTAGTTATATGCAGTTTCCACAGAAAGCCAAATCGGCATTCTTTGTATGTTTACAAACAGTCTACGTGTTTATTTTTGTCGCTGCACAATTTTATTCCTGTCGTGTCAAGTGGCTGGCTTGCTTCTGCGTTACCGCTGCTGTGCTCGCCAGTGATCAATATTTCCAGTGTGTGCCATAACAGGGCTCATCTCACACATAATAAGGCTGCACACTAGTCCTCACGGCCCTGGGGAAAGTGCACTGCATTCAGATTCCCTGCTGTACGCCGCTGGAGTCGTCTTCAGCACAGCATGTCAGATGCGCACGCAGACAGGGCTGTTCTGGAAACAGTCACACCACAAGTTTTACTGATAAAAGGCGTTTGGAATGTCAGACCGTAGGGGACCCCAGTTGTAAGTCGTCCACTGCATCCTTATTTGTTAAAAACTAAAATAAGTTATATATTCAGTCTGAGACAATTAATGAGTGCTATCCAAATATATTCAAACTATATTTTTTAAATATATTTTTATTTTTTGGGGACAGAGTTCTGAATGTGTGCTAAAGCAGGTTGCAGGCATGTCATTATCTCAGAATTGCCTGTTCTTGGTCGCTAAATTAAAAAATCTAAAACCATATTCTGATCACTCCTGACAGGGTCGTTAACTCTCTAATTACTGCTTGACAGCTCCCTGACTTGATGTGATGTGACTTTACGGGCACGGCTTTGAAAATAAACACCCTCAAGGTCACTAATTTTAAGTCAAATTTAAACACGCACACCTTTTTTTTTTAAAAGATGCCAACCGACCTCAAGACCTGTAATTGGTCTGTTACACCTCAAAAGGCACACCATCATTACTGCCTTAGATAAGAGGACGCAAAATTACAAAGAGAGTCAGTGGGAAAGTCAAAGCGATTGTTCTTAACAATGTGTCCGCTCTGAACGATGTCGGGAGATGTTCTGAGAAATGCAATGATGAGAAATATCAAAGCGCTCGCTTTAAAGTCATGCTAATGTTGCGGTGTTTGGATGAGAGTACAAAAACATAAGATGAAGGTGTTGTGGGAAGGTTTGCTTTTTAACATGAAAACATCAACATCTGCAACAGCTCACAGACTCATAGGTTTTCCGTTTTAATCACAGACGTACAATGCAGCCTTGCTAAGATTTTTCAGAGCAATTTGGATTCAATGAATTCAGTTATCCTTGTTATGGTTTGGGGGCCTTCTGTCTCTTTTCATAATGTATAGCATTTGTTTAAAATCTCCAGATAATGATAACACAGTTTTTTTTGTGACTTCAGCTTTCATGCCTTCTTTCTACAGGGAAAAGGTTAAACCAATGCAGAAGAACATTATAATAGTTACGACGAGACTACAACTTCGACGGGAGCTTTGAATTTCTATTGCAAGCAGTTGCCATTAATATTACATCAGGATTATAGGAGATAAGCTCCAAGTGTGTCGATAGAGAAAATGTGACTCTAGATTCCCTCAGCGAGTCTTAACTGACCCAGCAGGCTGAGATATCTATTAAATATCCTCTGCCATATTCCTGATTTTCGATGATCTCATTATATTATCATATATTAATTTTCCGTTCATCAGACTACATCAATTAAATATAACTTCACTTTCTCACCTCCAGAAATGAGAATAAGTCAGATAAAATAGATTGGGGTCAGATCTTGTAATGCGGCGGTGAGAAAAGTAACTCTGTCCGAAAAAGACAAATAGGAAAATGATTTCCGAGGGTTTAGGCTGTTTAAACATGATGATGTAAGTCAATAATCTTCACCTTCTCGTCGATCCAACTACGACACTTAGTCAAAGCCTGAATATAAATGCACCAATCAGCTGGAATATGAAAACGATTCATCGTTTGAGCTCATTGGGCATCAGGACGTTGAACCTTTACACATCCATTCTGTCATTTTGATATATGTGTGGCTTGTGGCGTATGAATTCAATTAACATATAGTACTGTATACATCTGCCATTTCTCTGTAAACAATACATCAACATGACAGCTCCATAACACATTTCAAACACGATCAGCTTTGATAGAATCGATAGACCCATCCCTAATATACATCATTGCACAATTCTGTAGCCATTTATAGTGTTTGCAAAGGCAAGCAGGACTTCTTCTGGTATCACTACGCAATGATTCCTCAAATTGCGTGACATTTCCAAAATATGTGCTTTTTGTTATTTTACTGACATAAAATGGTAGACACATTTCAATACAATTGCACTGAAGGAGGAAGCGGAGTCAAATATAGAAATTCAGAATTACAAAGAGGTTGATTCACTGTTATTTGCCTATTCTTTGTAATTATTTGTGACATTTACTATGAATTTCTGAATGAAAAATGTTTTTTTATTAACGTTTTAAATACAATTTTATTTGCTCTTATCATTTTAAGTTTAGTTAACATCTTAGTAATTTTGTCATTCATTCTTTTACAGTTTTAGTTATTTTAGTAAGTTAAACTAACAGTTTATTTCAGACACTGTTTATTGTATCTTAAAATACTTTTTACTTAGAAACTAGTAGTAGTAGTAGGCATTAAGATTTTTTTTTTTTTTTATTACACCATTATTATAAGCACAGTGAGACCAGGAACACATTAAATGTGATGCATGAAAAGAATGATAAAAATGATTTCCAAACAAAAAAATCATCGTATTTACTTTAGCCTTTGTAGCCTCCATAATCATAAAAAAATGTGGCAAAAACAGTATATTATTTATGAAAGATACAGATATTAAGACATTTCTGATATTGTCTTCACAAAGTTAAACTGCTTGTTTTATTCCTCTTTTCTTTCAAAGTCACAAAATCCATACTGCTATCTAGTCAAGTATAAATATTTTATAAGGCTCTCTTATGTATACAGTATGCTGTTCACAGCAGTTTAGTGCACAGGGTGATGTCTTCATGTTGGTCCAAGCTAATTTTACACACAAATTGGCTATAAAGGAGAATGCTTGTTTCGGACCCAAGTGGGACGTCTGTAATATGAAAGCATTTCCTCCTCAGGCATTTTCTGAAATTACTGTAAGATGAACAAAATGACTAGTGCTATGGAGTGCCGAAGATTAGCTTAGCTCAGCAGAGAGACTGAATAAGAGGTTATGATATGGGAGGAAAAGAGACTTCTGGGATATCGGGTCGGTCATGCAAGCTGAAGCGTATTCTGTAAGTATAACTTAAAAGGCCACGTATAGTTATTTCATGCTAAGTGACCCCAGCATTCACTTGGAAGATATAGGCAGCTTTACCATCTGGTGAGCCCAACTGTTCTCCTCCACAAGAAGGTGAAATTGTAGGTAGACTTTGGCAAGTGCTCCAGCTTGGCTTTGAGCCTCTCGAGTGATTATCGCCCCTCGAATTCACAAAACGGTATTGCCACTTTCACGCGTGGTATTTCATGAACCACCCGCAATCCAGCTTAAGTAGGTGCTAAATGTGTGACGGGAATGCTGTTTTTTTTTTTTTTTAAACCAAACACTTATCTTTACAATGCAAAAGAGGCATAGCGTAGAATGTGATAAATTCTATTCTATGTTTTCCCCCACAAATTTAGTCAAGTCATGTTTATGACTTCACTATTAAGTAAATACGATTTATAATTTGTATGTGTATTTACCAGTGATTACATCACAGGAATACATTTTTGTTTGTTTGTTTTATTGGGTTTTTTTTTACCTTTATTCAACACCATTACTCCTTCTCTTATTAATGCTCTGATGATTCCCTGGTTTTATGAAGCCTCTCCTTTAGAAATATGTGATGGGCTCAGACTGGTTAGCTGGTTAGCACCTCGTCTCAGGGACATTTGCTTTGATTGTATTGTAAACAGTAGTCAGTATTGCTTTGAAATGAGACCCTGAGAATATTAGTAAAGAGGACCACTCACACGTTCACAACATTAAAAAACATACACAAAGGTCATTGAATCTTAAAGAACTGGTTTAGATTTTGTTATTATTTACTCACGTCATATCAAGAATATATCCATATTTCATACAGCATATAATGAACATAATTTAATTTCATTATATGGACAGTCATTTCCGTTCACCTTGCATACGATTGAAAAAGTCAAAACAAATCCTTTAAAGTCACAGTTTTTACACATTGGTCACATTGTGCACAATATTCGTAAAAAATAAATAAATAAATAAATAATGATAATAAATAAAATATTGCCTCTTTTAGACCATAATTTACTTAAAAATACACTAGTTTCTCTATTATTTTTCGTATTCTATATACTTATTTTCTTTTTATATTTTATACAATTAACAAATGAAAAAAGGCCTCTAACATTAGCTTGCTCTATTATTTTTTATTCTCTTTATTTATTCTATTGTTTTTACATATCTTACATATCACTGCTTTTTTATTGATTCCCATTGCCCTCATCAGTAAGTCACTTTGAATAAAAGCATCTAAATGCTAAAAGTGTATCATGTAAACTCCAACCCAGTCATTCACAGTAGAAAGCACGTTTACCATCCGAACAGATATGCCAACAGATAAAATCACATCCCAACCCTTTCATTGATTTTCCATGTTAATTTTTTTTGCTAAATATCCCATCATCCCATGCTTTAATATGTTGTAACAAAGAATTAAATGGAGTTTTGGATGCCCTGTCATGTTGACTTCAAGAACTTGTGTTACAATTACCAAAATTAGGAGGTCGTTTAATCATCTACGCCTCCTTGAATAAACACAGCAGAACAGCTCTTTTGCCAAGATTTGAATAAACAAGAAGGTGTCCTGTAAGTAATTAACAGAAAGATAGCCATCGTTCCCACTGTAATTATTGACGACCTTATGATGAGTACTTGAAATGCACGACTGAATTTATCAGTAATGTGAGAAGGGAGGCTGTCCGTGAGTAATGTGGACCTTAACAAGGATTCCTGAACCTGGGATTTTTCTTTTTTTTTTAAATAAATCTAGTTGCTAGTAGATTAGCTGGGTGTCATCTCCGGTAGAATCAGGCTCATGCTGGGTGTATCCATGATAGGTAGTGCACTTAAGCAGAAGAGCAAGATTGATCGAGCCATTACCTGGTACATGACATATTCAAGTCAGATAATGTCTCTGGCTGGAAAGCCTCTCAAGGACTGCAATCAGAGACTTTATTACACCCGACAAGACATGTAATACAGTATGGACAAGTTACCTGGTTAGTTTCTTTTTCTTTTCTTTTTATGTGTAGTATGGTTCTATTTTAACTCTACTACCTTCTCATCATTTACACATAATTTTGGGAACTGATTTAGAATGCCTCTTATAAGATTTTCATGATGATCTGTAATGTCTTCCTCAAAACCAGACAAAGATTATAGAGATACTGTAGTAATAGGATAAAAAAAAAATAAATGTATATATATATATATATATATATATATATAGCCTATAAAAACCTCAATGTTGGTCGCACTTGTTGCAGAGATGCTACTGATTAGTTGTGGTTGGTTCGTACTGGGCAAAATTTAACAAATCAATAACAACAAATAAACAAGTCTGTTATATTCTACATACAGTATGGCTCAGTTTCCTAACCCTTATAAGGTCTTTGGGGTCAGCAACCACCAACCACCTTTTCCTTAACAAAAAAAAAAAAATGTTTCCCTTCATCTCAAAGAAAAAATTTTTTTTTTTTTTGACTTTTCATCATTTTCCATCTATATTTCCAGGGCTGGGCGATATATATCGAATGATACATTATGCGCATCTCGTCAGTAAACCCTCTTTGATTAGCGGTTAATCTCAATCAGCTGTTTGTAAAACAGCGCCAGCTTATGAACAGAGCCGTAGATCACTGACAAGCTACGCGTTGCGTTTCGCGGGTAATTCAATGGCGCAGCTTGTCAGTATTTCCACACTGAGTAGAAGGTCTAGTTCTAGGGTGCAAATGGAATGTAGAAAAGACGTTCTGTCACACACACACGTTGGTTTTTGAGATTTATGGGGACTCTCCATAGGCATAATGGTTTTTATACTGTACAAACTGTGGTATTGCCCTACACTGAGCCTACACCTAAACCTACCCCTAACAGGAAACTGTGTGCATTTTTAGATTTTCAAACCAACACCATTTAGTATGTTTTTAAGCCTTTTGATTATGGGGGGACAATGAAAATGTCCTCATAAAACACCTTCATATTGTAATAGCTATGTCATACCCATGTCATTATACAAATTTGTGTCCTCATAAACCACACAAACCCCCCCAAACACACACTTACTCACACACAAACACACATATGTATGGCTACACAACTGGATCGACAGAGAACATTTTTTTTAAATGTGGCAAATAAAATCAGCCACAGATGCAGAACAAAGATGTGAAGTGGTGGGGCATAATTCACGGACCTGCCCTCACACACCAACAGCCACAGATGCATGCGCACAAATTTATTTATCCCATTTCGCTGCATGTAACATTGTATGTGACAAATAAAGGCTTCATTATCATACCAATGTCATTATACAAATTTGTGTCATCATAAACCACATAAACCCGCACACACACACACACACACAAACTCTTACATAGGTATGTTCGCCACAGACAGCACTTTTTAGACACAGACACACTTATACACACAATATCTCTCCCACACACACACACACACACACACTCTCTCACACGCAGACAATTATTTTTGAATGTATTTTCTAATGGTAATATATAAATATAAATAATTTCTTATAAAAAAACAAATTATTTCCTAAACTGTAACACCAATAGATTTATCTCGAACTAGGGATGCAATGGTTTTTGGTTCTTTATGGAACCGTTCGGTTCCACACACCCACATGAACCACGATATTTCGGTAGCCTATTTGAGGCATTAAACTATCATTTTAATTAAAAAGGGCATTTTCTGTGTATTAAGTGCATAGACAATCAGATGGTCAGAAATTCTCAAGACTAGTAATGTGTCGTTCTTGAACGATTCGTTCATTTTGAACAAATCTTTAATGTGACTCAGGAAGAACGAGTCTTCTCGTGGGAGTGATTCGTTTAGTCGCACATGGCTCAGGCTGCATAAGTTAAGCTTATGGGGCTGTCACATGATGAACAAACGACTCGCAAAAACCTGAACACTCGAGAGATGAACGAATCAATTCTGTTTCTTCCTCAAGCTGCATAGGTAAACATTTCAGCAGCAAAATTATTCCAGAATTGTATGACTTGAGTAAGCGCCACCACTTAGTGATACATTTTGTTATTGTTGTTTGTTCTTATGGTGAATTTAGAAAACTTAAGTATTATCTTGTTGCTGTCAATATTTATTTGAATAATGTTCATGTTTATATTTCACTTTATACTGCACTTTTTATATTGTCCGTTTTTGAAAGAGGGCAAAAATAAGTGTTCTTTTTTAAAAATAAATGTGGTGTTTTGACTTAATCTGTACCTTTTTTACATATAATATTGTCTCTGTACCTTGATAACTTGAAATAGAAAGGGCAAATGACCTCCCGCTATACTGTACAGTAATACTGATGTATCGAAACCAAACCTTTACCGTGGCCAGAAAACTGCGATACAAACCGAACCGTGAGCTCACTGTACCGTTGCATCCCTATCTCTAACCAACAGATGGCAAAATTTTTCACCCAACACCTAGGTCAACATCCAGAAACAATTTAAATAAAATTTAGGCCATCATTTAAGTAATTTTTCTATTGAAAATGTATATTTTACATGCAAACTAAAAACGTTGTTGGTAAATAGGTCCCAAAGTACTTAATATCGCCGAAAACACAGCATTAATGTATAGATAAGTACTGTAAATGAAAAAAAATGATATATTATTTGTATCATTAAAAATGCATTTATTTTTCATAATTACATTGAAGATCCTTGTGACCCAAAAGTGTAAACAGCAAATATGGGACTTATGAATTAAGATTAATGGCAAAAGCTGTGATTAAAAAAAATATATATATATATAAATGAAATGAAGTGAAGTGCCTTGTGGATTACTTGGAATTTGTGCTCTGCATTCAACCCATCCAACGTGCACACACACAGCAGTGAGAAGTGATCAACCAAGCACACACAGAGTGAACACACACCCGGAGCAGTGGGCAGCCCGGGGAGCAGTTGGGGGAACGGTGCCTTGCTCAAGTCGTGGTATTGAAGGTGGAGAGCATGCTGGGAATTCACTCCCACCACCCAAATCCCGTCCGGACCTGGGACTCAAACCCACAACCTTTGGCTTACAAGTCCAACTCCCTATCCATTAAGCCACAACTGCACCAATGCTACAGGTTCTCTAAATTCCAATTCGCACATTGAGAGCAGCAGTCTATTGGCCACAGATTTATCTTTGAACATTACTTTGCATGGCGACCATAAACTGCCTAGATTTAGGCTAATGAATATTACATGGTGGAAGAACAGTTTATTATGATGTTTACTCTTTAGCATCGGCCTCTTCTATCATGCTGCATTTGTGTCATGTCTCACAGCCATTAACCGTGGTAAAACCATTAGAGAATGCCTCTTGGCTTATTGGTTTATTCAGTAAAGTAAACAAACACTCAAATGAATTATATGTTCCATATGTGAAGCTACATACTTTATGACAGAAACCATATCAAGAGAACAATCTCATAACTTACATTCAGTTTCTTGCTGCATTTTTTTTGACTCCACCATATCTGGCTGAAGCAATGCATGCTGTTCTTATTGCAAGACTATTAAAAAGAAGAGTATTACATCCACTGCTTTAATCTGTTGTGTTTCCACACACACACATACTCCAAGGGGGCTTTTTAATTGGGTTACCACAGAAGGTGCTCTCAGATTAACCACATGAAGAGGAAAAGAGCAAGATTTTGACTGGTCACACTTCTGGCAGGGAATCTGATCGACTCTGACAGCCTGTTTTGAATAAATTCTATTACAAGATGATAAAGAGAAGGTGATGCTCAGATCAAGTCATGTCAGAGTAGCACAAATCTTACTGTACAGCACAAGCTAACTAAAACTGATCATGTCTTTAATGGCCATGCAAAACCATGTGGTTGTAGCAGCTAACCTGCAATCCGAGCTTCTCAGATGCAATCAAGATGTTTTATTTGATAAGAAAAGTTATTTTATATAATAATGTCCTCTCCACTTCAGACACCTAAACCGTTTGTCAGGCAAAGCTAGGAATATATACACAGAGCTGTTTTAAAAGTGAAAACCTGTACTTTACAGGGTTTAAAACTTCTCCTGGGTCAGAAGGGTGTTATTAAGAGCTCTGTCTTTCTTTAAAGGTTTTTTTTTTTTTTTTTTTTGTGGAAATACAGGCTTTATGCAAGTTACACAGTACAGAAATGTCAGATGAGGCTCACTAAATTTGGGTTATTCATGGAGCCTTTGTTAACTGTACTTTATGGCAGAATACCAAATCACATCTGCAGATTTAGTCACAAAACCAACCTGAGAGCATTGCATTATTAATGATTATAGTGTACTTTGAATCATTACTCATTTGATATGTAAGAACTGTCAGCGCTGTCAGCTCTGCTCTGTTAACTTTAGTGAGATTTAGGAATAAGCAGAATGATTATAATTTTTGGTTACAGAGTTTGTGATTTGAACAAACCCCTGAGTATTAATCTGCTGATGCTTCCCCTGTGCATATAAAGTGTGCTAAAATGTGTTGAATATGCATTGCACAAATCTGTCTAGTATAGTTAAAAGCAGTGTGTTTCATGTGGTCATGACGTGATCCCTACGTGCCAGGCCGAGACATCTTTGTAGCATCCACATTTCCATCGTGTGAAGGGCCTGTTCATGTTTTGCAGTGGCTGGCCAGCACTCTGATACATAAAAGGCCACAGGGTGCACTACACTCTTGTAGATCTTTGACTTGAGACGGTCGGGCATTCATCGGTCACACAGGATACCAGTAACTTGGCGCCACTTCATCCAGGCCGCATTAATCCTGGCTCGTACATCTGGCAGAATGTCGCAGTCACTGCTGACAATTGATCCGAGGTATTTGAAATGAGATACCTCCGCCAGCTCTTCTTTATATATCCTGATCATGCCGTCGGTTTGTGGGCCGGGTCCTAGGTATTCAGTCTTTTTGGTGTTTTATGTTGAAAGGCGGCGATATTTCCTTTGGCCTTCTGACAATGCTGGTGACGTTTTGGGTAGGTGTTGGTGCTGTGGATTGACTGGTTGGTGAACTCCACTTTGCAGATATCAGAAAAAATCCACTCCAACATTTGAGAATGGCGGGCGGGTCGCGGAGGATCTGATGGTTGGCATCCTTGATATGTTTGACCTGGCCAATGTCTTGCTTTGCTCGATAGCGTTTTTCGGCGAGGCGGTAGACTTTGTTTGCTCCCCTGGGCATGTCCAGCTCTTTGTAGAGTTGGTCATAGTGTGATGCCTGTGATGCTGCTACTGCTTTCTTCACGGCTGATCGAAGGGCCCTATATTGTTGGTAGTCACCATCATTGCGAGATTGAAGCCACACTTTGAGTGCTAGCTTCTTCATTTTGATTGTTTGCTTCATGCGGTCGTTCCACCACCACACATTCTTGTCAATGAAGTGCCTCCCCGGTTTCGTCCTCCCAAGGGCATTGCTTGCTGCGTTATGTATCTGGCTAGCAATGTTGTCCCAAGTTATGTCCACTGCTCCCCTAGGGGTCATGTCGAGGTGTTCAAGAGTGTCCATAAGCTGCCTTTTCCACTCAGAGAGGTGACACCATTTGATCTTCTCCACGGCGGTGGTCGCCGTCGCTGGCTAAGGTTAAGTCGAAGGTCCATTACAAGCAGCCAGTGTTGGGGGGCGATGTTGGTTGATGGTATCACCTTTACATTTAACCAAGCTCAGGTGAGGTCTTTGGATGAGCCAATAGTCTATTTGGGTGTCCCTGCCACCGGTGGAATACGCGATGAGGTGTGCCGGTTTCTTCCTGAAGAAGGTATTTGCCTCAATGGGATCGTGGGCCTCAGCGCAGTCCAAAACACAGCGTCCATCGTCGTTTCTGGTCCCTTTGCCCACCATGGAATCGCATCTACCCATCTCTCTCCTGGCCAACATTTTCATTCAGATCGCCACCTTTAGCACCATGCTCTTCGGGGCCCATCGTTTGCAGACGGTCATCGAGGCTGAGCCAGAATTCTTCCTTCTCGTCATCAGGGCAGTTGGTCTGTGGTGCATAGCAGGAGATGATTTGTAGGGCGGTCGGGCCAGCATCGATTGTCCCTGACATGATACAATCCGATATACCAACTCGATGTTAATGCGGCATGCCTTGAGGGCGCTAGCTAGTTCCTTGCTTTTTCCAGTCATTGTTCAGGGTGTCAAGGCATAGTAGTTGGACTTGCTTCTTTAGTTGGCCTTGTCCATGGGCCGGTAGCCCTTGTCCACTTCTCACGCCATTCGGGCGAGGGGGACGCCCTAGCATTATCCACTAAAGCAGGGTTTCTCAAATCTTACCCTGGAGGTCCGATGCACTGCAGAGTTTAGCTCCATCCCTGAAAAAACTCACCTACCTGTGTTTTTTAATGATCCTTAAGACACTGATCACCATGCTCAGGTGTGTTTGATTAAGGTCAGATCCAAACTCGGCAATGCATCAGACCTCCAGGGTAAGATTTGAGAAACCCTGCACTAAAGGTTGTGACTACATTGCATGAGATGTGACTGTGGAATACGTCGACCAGCGCGTCATTCCACCTGACATCACCTGACGTTGAATACCCTTACCTTGGCCTACTTACAAAAGGTTGTTGTTTCCGGCCAGCACCGCGTGGATGTAATTTTCTTTAAATTATTGCCAAATTAATTTACTTTAAAGAACATTTGACTTCACTGTTTTAATCATCCTTTGTCATGCTTTAAAATACACTTGTTTGAAAGTTGACTAAGCACATATAAAGTACTTGATTAGCATTTTGACTGTTGTTTGATATTGTTAAGAATTTTTATTTTAAATGCAGCAAAATTGCAAATTGCATCTTCACAATTACAAATGTCTAATACTTGTACACACATACTTAGTCTGTGCATCTGTGCAATATAGCTGACAACATACTTTTACCATATTTCAAAGACCATAGAAGTAATTATGAAATGAAATCTCAAGTCCTAACTACTGTAAGTGGGTCAGATAAGTTTGGCTAATTACCTTTTATAAAAGTAAAATACACTTTAATATAATTGCAATTAATTTGAAATTCAGTTTCTGAAAACATTAGATTGAGTTCACACATTATATACTTTAAATACACTTTAAACAATATCTCAGCAATTATTACTATAATAATTATAGCTTAATGAGTAAAGGTGCTGAGGCATTTGTGCAGGTAAGCACCACTGCAATTATTATTCATCTTGTTCCTTTGAAAATAATCATGCAGTGTGAATTTGCCTCAACTAAGTAGCTATACTTGGAATACATATAAACAGTGTATTCTGTGGATGTTATTTGCATATTATTTAACTTTAAATTTGTATGAAACAAGAAACAAAAAATTGGTTATTCTATCATGAGCTGGATGGATTGGAGTTGCAGAATGCCATGTGTGAGAAAAAAAAAAAAAAAAAAAAAAAAAAAACATTTACTGTCAGTATGAGATATTTAAATGAACATAAAGCTATAAATATTTGATTTTTAACACTGATGAGTTTATTGAATACATCTGTTGCTGATCTGGAGGTGGATACAGAATGCCAAGAAATATTTTCAGTCTCCCACACAGGACAATGACAAATAATATAACATGTCTTAAAGTATTGATCCTCAACCCACTTCTGTGGGTCACAGAAGAGTGCTGTCTATGACGCAAGACAAGCATTTCTGAGTCAGATTGTTTTCCTGTAGTAGTTAATTTTACTTGTATTTCATGTGCTCAAGAAACATTAGATGTCTTGAGTCATGTTAGGATGTCTATACTCTGCCTAGAAGCTATTAGAATTGTTTATGTATTGAACATGTTAAATGGCCCTTTGCTAAAACTCTTCAATCCCGAATTACTGTTGCTCAGGTAAGATTTACATAACTTCCTTTGAATTAATTGAAATTTACTGTGCTCATTTCAGCAAAATGTGCTTAAGTGTTAATACATATTGTGAGCTTGAATAAAAATAAACTCTACAATTATGCAGTAATGTGGTTAAAACATACCTGGAAGCAAATAGGTCTTCTTACTGATGTTCACATGGGAATGGGTTTGACACAGTTTAATCCACAGCATTAACTTCTCAAGATTTATTGACATTTTGAAAAGTAAAAGAATAAAAAAAAAAACATACCACATTAAATTCTTCTTGGTAACTACAGGTGCATCTCAAAAAAATTGAAATATTGTGAAACTAGTGTATTAAATATATGCAGTGCACACAGACTGAAGTAGCTAAAGTCTTTGGTTCTTTTAATTGTGATGATTTAAGCTCACATTTAACATAAACCCACCAATTCAATATCTCAACAAATTACAATATGGTGACATGCCAGTCAGCTAATCAACTCAAAATAACTGCAAAGGTTATACAAAGAAGGGTAAGCCACAAACATTAATTGCCAAAGAAGCTGGCTCTTCACAAAGTGCTACATCCAAGCATGTTAACAGAAAATTGAGTGAAAAAGTGTGGAAGAAAAAGATGCACAACCAATCAAGAGAAATGCAGTCTTATAAGGAATGTCAAGCAAAATCAATTTAAGAATTTGGGTGAACTTCACAAGAGATTGACTGAGGCTGGGTTCAAGGCATCAAGAGCCACCACGCAAAGACCTGTAGGAATTTGGCTAATGTTGTTGTATTTCTCCTGTTTAGCCACTCCTGAACCACCGACATCGTCAGAGGCATCTTACCTGGGCTAAGGAGAAGCAAAACTGCACTGTTCCATTGGTCCAAAGTCCTCATTTCAGGAAGGGCGGAGAAGCTCATAGCCCAAGTTGCATGAAGTCCAGTGTTAAGTTTCCACAGACTGTGATGATTTGGGGTGCAATCATCTGCTGGTGTGGGTCCATTCTGTTTTTTTGAAAACCAACATCACTGCACCCGTTTGCCAAGAAATGTTGGAGCACTTCATGCTTCCTTCATCTGAACAGCTTTTAAAAGATACTGATTTCGTTTTCCAGCAGGATTTGGCACCTGCCAAAGAAACCTGGGCTTCCATACCTCCTCAACGGTGCCACTAACTGATCACCTCCCTGCCGTGCCAAATCGAGGCAGTAATTACAGCAAAAGGAGACATATACAGTCAATGAACATACTTTCCAGAAGGCCAACGATTCGCTAAAAATGAATTTTTTTTATTGGTCTTATGAAATATATTAATTGTTGAGTGAATTGATGGGTTTTAGTTAAATGTGAGACTAGATCATCACAATTAAGGGATGTTTTAACATAGTTTCGGGAAGAGCACGCTGAGTGTCTGAAAAGTACCCAATAATGCTCATCACGATTTTCGCCCACTAGCCCATTAATTATTCCTAATTCTTTTATCCGCCTCGGCATAAATAGCATCGTCTCCCTCCTCTCAGTATCTAGTAAGCATGATCCCTCCTTCCTCCCCTTCTCCGCCTTTCCTTCACACCTTCAAGGCGGCGAACGGGACCGAGCCTCGTTCCGAGCTCTGCCCTCGGTAGGGTTACTATCAGCAGGGCTCGGGGCCCACCGAGCTCCCGGCTCGCCCCCCAGACAGCACGCCAAAATTGCTTATTTAAATTCATAAGGAAGTGTGAATCCGTGAAAATAACTAAAGACTTAAACTACTGGTCTGTGTGCATTCAATTTATTTAATACACAAGTTTCACAATTTTTACACAACATTTTTTTAGATGTAATTGATCATTTGACAGCACTTGCATTTACTTGAATTTGTGTGGAAAATAAACTAATCTATTGTGACTTTTTTTCTTGTTTGTGTGTGTGTTTGAATGTTTTATGTTCATTTAAGGTTTTTAAACAAGATGCCAGATCTATCTCACATTCAACTACACTAAAACGACCCAAATTGTTGCCTTTAAACCCAGTTCTATCAAATAGTTTAACATTTCAAAGCCCCTCTTAAAATGTCAGGTCACCACCCTGACTCTGCAAAATGTTCTGTGTGAGAATGTTCTGCTAGTGCCACAACCTTGTTCAAGCATTTCAGTCCATTTGTGAGTCTGTACTTGTCATGCCAATGCGAAGATAGCCAGATTGCACATTCTCTGACTGGATGGTTTGTGGGAGGTTCCACTTGCACCATCCAGTTATGGGCTTGTCGTCAGAAAGGAAAAATGGCGATTTATTCCTGTATGCACTGGCAAACAGGACCGGTTTGTGGGCTGGATGGGTTCAATAGATCTTTTTTGCTACGTCTGCTGTGAATCAAGGGTTCTTTTGCTCTTGTTGCCATGGGGACAGTTTAGAAGGTATCCCACTTTTGTTCCTGTTTCCTATATAAAGTTATGCCTACATTAGACCTAAAAGTGACAATTACGCAGGCTGTAAATATGGTGCACTCAACATGTGCTTGTTGTCCTTCAGAATTAATTAGTAGGAGCAATCCACAAGCACTTGTTTCTGTTAGTTGCATCAAAAGGCCTAGAATATCTCAATGGGAAAAATAGAGAAAAGTCTGCTGACAAAGTGTGGCTATTTAAAATACCATATTTGTACTTTATGTAATGACTTAGGGGTGTGACATTATTTACTTTGAAAACATCAAGAAATGAGCCAGTTGGTTGAGATTCTGCTATACTGTTTATGTGTGTGTATATATATATATATATATATATATAAATATACATATATATATACATTCCATTAAGTCTGATGACTTTTTGTTTTTTTTGTTTGTTTGTTTGTTTGTTGTTGTTGTTGTTGTTTTTTCATTCTAAGAGAGAACATTAATTATACATGGGGAAATGTTTAAATATAAAGTGGGACGTGTTGCAAAAGGGATCAGACTTACAACGTTCATCTAGCAGACAAAACAGCGAACATCTAGCAAACAAATCCCATAGACTTGCATTGAAGACCTGGGCCATAGCTAAATATCACAGAGAATTTAGACTTTGTATAGCAGCAAGCAACACTTACATTTTTAGTGTTTATTTTAGAGATGAGGGTGGCTTGCATTGGTCTAGTTTTGAACTAGGGTTGGGTTGATAGACGATGCTATCGTCCATGGTCGATGGCCGATAGACATCTTGATGCTGAGCTGGCATCGCGAATGCTCCGCCCCGCCGCAGCAGCAGCAACCAGCTCACGAAAAACACACTTAATCTATGGCGGCAAATCCATGCCATTAATAAGCGAGTGCACCACTGATGCTGGCGAGTGCGGTAAATCATTTCCGCGAGAGGAAAACAAATGTACAAGCGAAGAAACGGGGCCGCGATCTCATATCAAACCCTCGAGAGCGCTTGATGTGTCATCCGTGCACAAGTCAAGCACTCGTGCACGATCACTCCTGCGCTCAATCCTCTCTCACCTGCTCGAGTGAACACTGTTTTGTCAGTTCTGGGGCGGGGCTTGGTGTTTTAGTTTAAAAAAAATCTTGTTTTCGTGATTCAATTAAATTATAATTATCATTATCAACTCAATGGCCTAGTTTCACAAACTTTTCATGCACACTGTCAACTTTCTTGTTTGTCACAGCGCAAAGTCTGTGCTACGAAGTGTGCCTCGTCTCTAGCGTGCACACGTGCCATATGCGGGGCAACTTTGGGATTTTTCTTGGTTTTAATCATTGTCCTGCATTGCACATTACAGTATAATACTGTAGTATGTGGATTTACCTTGAACTTGAATGCAAGGCCTAATGAAGAGACAGACAAAGCATATTCATATTGAGCGTTTTTAAAGAGCATGTGTATTCATGAACTGTCATTATCTGTTATTAACTAAAATATCTGTCTTTCACACAATTCCATTTTAAGGTCATTATGTGCCTTCATAGCATCAGTCTGATCCTATATGAAATCATCTTTAGAATCAGGGAATCATAACCTTGTGGAATTGAAATGGCCTTTAGTTAATTATAAAGTTCAAGTTCATTTACTGCATCTACCTGAAGGCAGACACCCCACCTGTATTACTGCTTCTCAACAGATGAGAGCTATTCTCCAGGATCCTATTGATGGTGATGTCTGGGACCGTTGTAAGCACACCTGCGCTGGATTAAGAAATCTGTTTCCTACAGGTGGGTCTTGAGTAATCCCAGATGTAACTCCCATTAGGCTACAATTTCTTTGAATGATCTCATTTGACAGGTTTGCAGTACAACAATGCGGTGACTGTATTTTGCCAGGGAAGACTGACCAAGGGATGGACACTATATGAAAAGGAGTCTGCAAATAGGAACATCCGCAAGTGTTCTGCAACCACGGACAACTTAGTTGACAAGGTGCAAACCCTTTTAGGCCAGACGTCACAGTTACATCACAGCACTAGCTAGAGGCAAAACAAAGGGAAAACCTGTCAGATCATGAAAGCTGAGTGAGCGTGCATGGGGCGATCTGGTTTCACCCATTAAGGATAGGCAATTTTAACTCAAGCCATATAATGATTTTAACATGCTGAAACACATCAAGATAATAAACATTACAGAATGATGGTACTTACTAACAAAGCAGTACCACTGATTAGCATAAATCAACTGCTCATAAGGCTTAAGGCAGCTTAAAAAATATAGCACATTTTCTCTCAAAATTCTACTGTTTGGTAATTATGTTGTACATTAACTGCCTGCATCAGTGAGTGGTTATTAAAGCAGTGAAAATGCTTTTGATGTGTGTGTGACCATGTTACTTTCACTTTCGAGATTCTCAGTTACGTTTTACTATGAAGCGGCAGTTCTTACCAACCATCTTACAAAATTAGATATTTGTCAGTGGTACTCCGGATGTGCAAATCATGTGCACAGTAAGGAAAACAAGTTTCCCTGTGCAATGAAATTCTTATTTTGCCGTCTACACTGAATGTCAAGACAAGTGCAAATTTAAAAAGAAAATAAATATTTAAAAATAGAACAAACACACATGAATAAAAAAAGACAAATAAAGTACAGCTATGTTGGATGAATGGATATAGACTATATACATTTGTATGTGCAATTGTGTGATACCGATTGTGCAAACCAACAATATAGTCAAATCCAATATTACCATTGACGAGTCCACATGTATCAGTAGTATATACATGTCTCCGCATGTGAGTGTGCAATATTGGCTTATTTGCAAACAGTAGTACGGAGTGCAATTACATAATAATAGCAGCTTACATTATCGAGATGAAGAATACTTGATAATAAATAACAGCAGTAGCATTAACAATGTGCAATCATCATGTCAGTTATCTCTTTTTACTCTATTGCTGGTAAGTGAAATTACATGTACTGTAATATAACAGACTACCGCTAGCATGCCGTTAAACATATGTCTCTTTAGTGACTCTGTATAACTCGTTATTCATTTTGTATGCCTTAAAGATTTAGCACACCTGTAACCCAGTCTGGGCTATCTGTAATCAGCACAGAACTCATTGTTTTTGTTCATTGTTCTTAGTTGCAAGTCTACAGTGAGCGTGTGAGACAATGTGCTCTTCTGTTGTCTTTGACAGCTTTCAAGCGTGTTTTGGTTGTTGTTTTTTTGTTGTTGTTTTTGCTTATGCGTCACTACAACACCATCATCAAAGCCATGGGAAATGTTTTAGACTATTTATAAATTCTATATATGTAAATAGATCAATATTAGCAGGGCCTACCACTAAATGACAGTTGGGCAATATCAATAAGCACTTATTAAATAATAAGCAGTTAATTATGAAATTATTATAATCTGATGAGTTGGCCTTGTTAATGACAACCAAAATATCTGTAATGACGTTTTAGTTACAGTAATACTGCAATTAATTAGTTAATTTAAACCATTTGTCATGCATCTTACTTGCTATAATTAAACTGTGATTTATTTACATAACCCTATGTATGCCTGTTCAGCAAGAGAGCTTGCTTTTTGATTTCCTCTTCCATTGATCTGATTGGTGCTATTTATTCTCTCTTTGTTCCTTGAAACCACAAAGGCAAGCTTGTCCACTGAATATGCTTCTTGCTCATTCAATACATTATTGCTTCTGCATTTTAAACAAACTTGAAAAGTCACAAGTTCCTTAGGGTTCCTCAGATTGATACCACCAGAACCATCTGGAGAACTAATAGATCCAACACTTGCATGAATGTATGGGTCTTATTATCGAATTTCCTCAAAGAACTGGAGGTCCTCCAGAAGGTTCCACCAATGTTCAATCTGAGGATCTTAAAGTGGTGCATCAGCTCTCTTTCTGTTTATCAACAATAGTGTCCTATGGTCAAGGATTATTTTACAACCCACTTTTTCTGGAGCTTTTCATTCACTAGCAGTTTTCCGCTCAATGACACCACAGTATACAATAGTAACCCTATTAAAGCGATTAGATGGCTCTTAACGTTCAAAGATTAAGCTATGTGCTACATAAATGATATGTTAAGCACTATACTGAAAGTGCTGCAGCTCAGTGAACACATATCATGCTCAACCAAGCAAGCGAAATGATATACCCATTGTTAGGGAAACTGGCAAAACATGTATGATATATATCAATTTGGGCTGAAATATGATAGTGTTCATAGAGTGGTGTTGGTTATCTGCCCGGACTTATATGCTAAAATAAATCTAGAAACAACATGTAATCTGCTCCAAACATGTGCTGCATTTGTCCTGTTCTTATCGACAGCTTTTCTTTTAGACACATCTGTAGTATTTAGCGGGTACTTATGCAAAACTGATGCATGCTAGTTTAGTGGTGATATTATAAGTTGAATGGATTTGCATATGTTGTAGGCTTATAAATGATGTTTGCTAGGGAGATGTACTTTAAAAATAAACTTTCCATTCATTTCGTATTCTGAAGTCCTGGTAATTGCCAATATTCTGACGTTCATGCCCTATTGTATGTTTCTTTGTTAAGGAAATATCTGCTGAGATTGTAAAACGTAAATATCCAAGGATCGTTGGAATAAGAGGCGAAACCACACTTCAGTGGTGTTTATTAGGAAAATGTGTGATTTTTATTAAATGCTTAAGGGTGGTACATCAATGAATAAAACATTATAATGAGCTTCCCTCAGGGGATTATGGAAATGAAAATGTAATAAGTATAGAGTGCTAGGATGAAGTATTCGGTGTCTGTCATGAATGAGGTTTGTGTTGAGGGTGTTGTTCAGAAAGACTCTATATGTTGCCTGATGCTGATAAACGGCTGTGCTCATTGCTGCCTCACACTGCTTGTTGATTAAATGCATGCCTCTTGGCAGAAATGAATTCAGAACATGATTATAATAATCATACATTGCTCTCGATGTTAGGAAGTATGTGTCAAAGACATTCAGCAAAGACAAAAAAAAAAAAGCTTAGTCAAGTATATGGATTTCTTCCTTACAAAATGATGCAGTGCACCAATTGTTCATATTTTTCTTTGCTAAGTGTCTCAGTGACAAAGATAAACCTTGGATTAGAATACCTGCATCTAAAGGCCAAAGTAAGTAAAAGCATATGATTCTACTGTCACTACAACACACAAGGGTAATTTGACACATCGTTGGTTCAGAAATGCATCCGCATGCAAGTTATATTGCAGTGCAATTCCTGCGATTACTGTTATAGCTTAAAAATAATAATAATAATAATAAATAAATAAATAATAAAATGGTATTTAATGACTAAAAGTGGTCAAATGATGTTGCTAAAAATAACATTATTATGTATATTTGGTGTAATGCTATGTGCGTTAAACAACATTATGTTTCTCCTCTAAGTCCCGCCTCCTGAAATGTCTCAAATCAAACAAATTTCAAAAAAAAAAAAAAAGTTTTTAATTAATTTTGATAGTTTATTTTAGACATTTTAGTAACTAATTAAATATTATTTGTAACTACATGTCAGCTGCATGTCAACTAATTCTTATCATTTTACAACCACTAACTCTTAGAGTAGACTGTTAGGTTTAGGGTTAGTAGAATAGGTTGACACACTTGCAAAGTTTCTCATAGTCTGTTGTGTGTAGTTAAAATGTAGTCTTATGACTGCTAGCTTGCATGTAGTAGCAAAGTTACTTACTGTTAGTAGACTGTCTAAAGTCAACTGTAGTTTTAATTTAAATCATTTGAACAATAAAGTGTGCGTTGTGATGTCAAAAATGTGTGTATTTGTGGTCTGTTTTATTTTTATTTTTTTTAAATGAACACTTGGTTGCTGTCATGAAGTCAGAATTAATTAAAGTTATTAAAAAAAAGAGTTTTATCTATTGGAACATGATCAGAAACATATTTGGATAAAGGGTAAAATTAACTTTCCCACAAGCAGACAGTATGTACAGTACACCCAATTGTATTCTCATTGAATAGAAGTGCCATCTATTGTGCTACAAAGGAAGCAAAGAAATGAAAACAAGTCGGAACCTATAACGAGCCTCCTATCGAGGCGGTTTTAATTAATTTCATTTCGTCCTGGGCGCAATCACAGTTATCAAAGGCTTTCAGTTCTCCAGCCCTGAGTACAATTAGAGAATTGTAGTCTGTCAAACAGAATGGCTCAGTGGTTGAAACATGATTGTATGATAAATCGCAATGGACTTCAGGTCTATGAGACGCCAGGACGTGTCCTATTCATTGCAGGACTGATTTTAAAGGCCAATGGGGTAAAGACTATGTTAATATTGAATTTACTCAGTCTAATCACCAATAACTGCCATGCAAACTACGATATGACCTTATTTTCACACAAAACCTCACAGTGTAGAGATGTGTGGCTGTATTGGTCTCTATTCAATCGTCGAGCTGGAAGCCTTAAATAAAACCCAGCCGAACCATCATGGCATTTGTAATAGATCCCTATGGCCCATAATGCCATTTTAATTAACCTTTTCTGCGGTTCCGATGCGCAGCCAATTATTCACGTGGATGACGAGGTGCAGTCCATCATTCAGAATGTAAAATGTGTGACAGGACAAACACTAGCTTATTGGAATGCGTGGGGTCGGGCTGGTATGTCGCCCATTTTTATGTTTCGCTTTGATGGGATGGAGTTCATCATAGGAAAATACTGCAGAGAAATAACTCATGAACCCCATTAGCTGACGCTGTATTATGCATGGAACTCCATGAGGACTATGATAAAGTCTCTTGTTGGAAATTACTTTTGATAAAGGTCATACGGTTAAACACTTGCTGGATGCCTCGCATATATTCAATTTGCTAGGGCTGTGGTGTGCTTTGAAAATGCTGTTTAGGTGGAGATCTGACTTTAAAGAGATGATGGTGATCTTTCACTTTCCACTAAAAAATGTATAGGCTTTAGTTTTCTTTTTTTTTTTTTTTAACTATAATATGGACTCATGGTTTACTCATGGTTTAATGGTTTAAATTATATTTTTGCACTGCTCTACGGTTTAAGTTCACCAAAATATGCCATTTTAAATCAATTCAAATTCAATTCAATTCAAATGTATTTGTATAGCGCTTTTCATGATACATATCATTGCAAAGCAGCTTTAAACCAAAGTAATGTTTCACAGTATATGTAGTAATAGTTTGTACATGTACATATGGCATAGATGTGAGCTAAAGATCAATTAATGACATAATCGAACAGACATGGAACATTCGAAGAGTTCGGTAGTGCTGTGTGTTGTTCCAGGGTTGGCATCATCTGAAGTCCTCTGTGGGGTTGGCA
>JAUMHG010000033.1:16381126-16396687 GCA_032359395.1 Enteromius anoplus
ACCAGGCTTAGTTGGGTCCAGTTCTCCTCTGGCCGGACACCCAGCACCTAATTTCCAGTTCAATTTAACACATGTTATATATATATATAATTTAGATTTTGGCCTGAAATATGACCTGAACTTATTAATGACAGGTTTCATAAGATTCATCACAGAAGCACAATAAGAGATGAAATAAAAAAAGAATCATGCTAAGAAAGCGATTCCCTCGAGTCTCTCATCCACAGGGACACGTGTGATTACTGAAGCCGAGAATTGCTCTGTCTCTCTCTCTCTCACACACTTGAGGGAGAGATGTCAGAGGATAGCAGCCTATCCAGCATACTAAAGATGGCAAATGATGAAATCTCTAGTCCCTGAAGAGCACCTGACATTAAAGCTTTAAACAATAGCAGCTGTCAATCAGTTGAGAGGAGCGATAAGGACAGAGAGGTGAGGAAAAAAGGGAGTAGAACAAGTACAGACATTGCTATGCAGCAGATTTGACATGGGTTAAAAGCGCAGGGCTCACCTTCCACTCAACTGAACAGTTTCTACTATTCAAACTTAAAAATGACTTTCACAACCCATTTTATGGGCATAACGTGATATATTTTGATATATATATTCAGTGGGAATTGATCTGATTTCACATCCAGCCTACCTTTCTTCAAATCAATCTTCATTTTCTTCCCAGGCTTTTTGCTGATCATATTAACCAGCGTGGCGATGGCCGGGGTCGTTTTGGGGGCGGGGCTCTCGCTGCCATCTTTCAGGGTGGGTGATGCACTGACAGGAGGAGAAGGTGTGGCTCTTTGATTTTCGGTTTGGACAGGGGTGTGTCTTGACTGATGAAGCTCCTCCTCTTTATGGGGCGGGGTCTGTGATGCGGGAGGAGTCTGTGGTGCAGGAGGCTCTGGAGACGGCGCCGATGTGTTGCTCGGAGTGAGTTTATGAACCAAGAAAGAACTCTTGACTTTAGGGACAACAGGGTCGGGTTCGGTGTTATTGAAAAGCTGTCCGATGAGGCTCTTTTCATAGCGGAGCTTGTTGGCGACAGGTAGCACCTCCAAACATACGGTGGGCAAGGACATGGCTAGGCGAAACACTTCTTGAGACCTGAAACATCAAGGGCAAAACCACGTTTTATTGTTTTGTAATGTATATTTGGTCACACTTTATATTAGGTGGCATTAACTGCTACGTACTTACAGCAGAAAACACGTACAATGTACTTTGTTTTCAAATTGTATTGCAAAACACAGGTGGGATACGGTTAAGGTTAGGGACAGGTTTAGTGGTATGGGTAGGTTTAAGGGTGGGTCAACCGTGTAATTATAAACGTAATTACAGAAATGAATTACAGGTGTAATTACATACAGGTGTTTTTAAAAATAGAAGTACAATGTGAAAGGGATGATATATGAACACGCAGGCACTCAGTGCTTTAAAGACTCAACAGCCTCCTTCATTAACACCATTCAAGAGGCTTTCTACTCAAGGACTTCCAGCGGGAATCGCTTCTATCTTACTAAGATCAGCCTGGAATGTATCAGAGCAGTGTGATTGTGTTAAAATAATATCAGGAAAGTCAGGAAAGGTGGCGCAGATTTGGCAGTTCACAATAACATCATTAAAATGCATTTATAAAGTAGATTGAAAATAAATAGAAATTAGACTTTACATATAAATTGTGGTTGGGGTCCAGAATGTTACACTTTATATTAAGTGGACAGTCCTTGAGGAGTTACCATGTATATACACTGGTATTACAGAGGTGCACCAACTCCACCCACTTTACATATCCCTAAACAAACCCAACTCAACCCCCTGATCACCCCCTGTTCCAGTTACTCTTATACATACTGCTGTTACAAAATGTAATTCCTGTTACATGACTACTTAGTGAAGTGAAAAAAGTGTTGTTAACAATGTCCTGTTACACATTTGTATTTACACACACCATTCTGAGGGTTGTTACATGTGTGAAGTTACAGAAATATTACAGCTGTAGATACTGTGTATCGGTGTGTACTTACACTGTGGCTACATACTACATACACATCTAGTTACTATGTAAGTACACAGGTATTAGGGACACTTAATATAAAGTGGGACCCAACTTAAATTATTGAATAATATTAATACATAAAAAAGTATAGAATCCAAAGTCAATATATCAATATCATAATTAAATAATATAAACAAACACGATAAAGCTAACCTAGTCTGACACAGCACACATATGGTCTACTGCAGCTGTTCTGAGCAGTCACACTGTACTTACTATACTAGCCTCATCCATCTAATCATTATAGTCTCGCCATTATCCTCCCTTCCCTTTCATTCAAGGACTCCTTCGTTCTTCTGTCTATCCCTCTCTTTTTTCCTTCTCTCATTCTCCATCCTGTTTAATTTAAGCGCTGGTGTGCGCAGCAGGCTGCCCTGCTCATTTGGTTCCCCCTGATCAGCTCAGAATATGAATAAGTTTCCACTCTGTCTGAGTCTCTCATGCTGAGTCGAACGCTCCCTCACCTGCCTCATCAGCATTTTCACCAGCAACCTACTGGAGCTTAAAGAGATAGTTGAGATGAAAATCAAAGTTCTGTCATCGTTTACTAGCTGCAAACAAGTATCTGATTATGTGTAGTCTGGATTGCATAATCAGATTCCAAAAACAAAAGTACTTATAAAATTCAACATAATCAAATTGCATCACAATTCTATCTATCTACCTAGTACTGAAAATTGTTAAACATATTTTAAAGCTACT
This sequence comes from Enteromius anoplus, assembly GCA_032359395.1. NCBI lineage: Eukaryota > Metazoa > Chordata > Actinopteri > Cypriniformes > Cyprinidae > Enteromius > Enteromius anoplus. The sequence goes on from JAUMHG010000033.1 coordinate 16,383,879, forward strand.
CATTGAAAATTTTACATTTTCATGTTTTAATTATTAACATTTCATATCAATATGGTACAATGCTATTCAACCCAGAATGCATCTAAGGATTTTAATTTCAATTTCATGTTTAATAAATTACAGTACAATTTATAAGTCATTTTTGATTACTAAAAAACATAATTATAAAATGTCTGTTTTGTTCACACGTGTAGTGTCCAATAAGTTCAGAAAAGTCTATTTGTTTCCAAATAATCGCTAGTTATACTAAACTAAATGTTTGTAAAGGTCAAAAGCAACTACAAAAAAAAGTATAATTGTAAGGCAGGTTGCTGCTTTGGTTCCAGCATGAGCATTTTAGCTGAGCATTGCCATTGTGCCCTTGAGCAAAGGCACTTAACCTCCGTCTGCACCTCAACTATACCAGTTGTGACATTTTGTTTTGTCTGTGTGTCAAACAGAGTTATGGGCAAAAGAAAATACATTCAAGGTTTCAATGCCAGCTGTTCTCAGAATATAGAGTTAATGTTATAAAAATCCAAGTCCTTAGGTTTACCAGCAATCATTATTAGTGGCATAACACACTCTCTCCATGCAATCAAGAGAACTTTTATGAAGGGAATAATATTCCCTTTTGTTTTAATTGCGTGTTTTGCTTAAAGTCAACATGAAATCTCAAACTGTGAAAAAGTGGGAAAAAAAAGATTATTTCATAAGTCATAGTTTCTTGCTTTTCAAACGATGTCACTTGGGTTACATGGGTAGAGAAAATAATGTTAAAAGGTTAGTTCACCCAAAAATGAAGACAATCCAATTGAAGTCTTCAAGCCTTTCCATTGGACTGCGTTGCGTGATTGGTTTTATGATGTTTGCGCAGACTTTATTTAACATGTTTTGGACTTTTAAAGGGAAACACCCACCCACTGCAATGATAGAGCTAAGAAGTGCCAGCACAGTTTGTAATAGAACTCTGATTGGATTTGTCTAAAACATTGCTCTCAAACTCAATTTCTGGAGGGGCATGACTCTGCACAGCTTTGCTCCAACCCTAATCAAACACACCGGATCCAGCTATTTAAGGGCTTCAGGATCACTAGAAACCTCCAAGCAGGTGTAATTCAGAGCTGGTTGGGGCTAAGCTGTGCAGAGCTGTGGCCCTCCAGGAATTCAGTTTGAGGTCAGTAGTCTAAGGCTTAGTTCACACTGCAGGCTGAAATGGCCCAAATCCAACTTTTTCATATCTAACTGTCTTATGATAGAACAGCACAAAACTGATTTTTCTTTCAAATCAGGCCCAGGTCACTTTCATAGGTGGTCCTAAATCTGATACATATCCGATGTTTTGCAATGCTACTTCGGTCTGAACGGCCATGGCGATTTTTACATCATTGAACTGCAACAGACATCACAATTCTGTGCTGAAAGATCAATTTTCTTCTTCTTATCACTTTGTTATTTAGGCTCTAAATGCACATTAACTTAAAATTTGCTAAACACACACTAACACGCGCAGCATCCATTTTTATTTCCGCAAATACAGTGCGCTAAGTCTGATGTCACATCGTCTTCTAATGCATGTGGGTCACTTCAGGGCTGTATACGGTTCACACATGAGACTGATGGCAGTCACATTTAAATGACAACGTGAACAACAGCACACAAAAAACAAACTTTTTTTTTTTTGTTGCAAAAAATCTGATCTGAGCATTAAGACCTGTGAACAAAACCTAAAAAAAGAAAGTCACATACTGTACACCTAGGATGCTTCGGAGGCGAGTAAAACACAACCTAATGTTATTATTAGGATGAACTAACCCTTTAACTAACAGTTGTAGGTTGAGGTCTTTCAGTCAGTAGTCTATAATAAGCTTGTACATGGAGAGTCGTCCTGAACCTTTAAATGAAGGTGATTATTTGCAAGTATAACATAAGTAGTTGCTGCGTCTCTTGAGCTTTCATGGGCCGGGAGGTTGTAGGTAAAGCTTTGACTGTAGCGGGAGATTAGCTGGCTCTGTGCCGCAGCTTCACTCACAATATTAGTTTAAACGCATAGCATCACTCATGCCCTCCTTCAAGACACTTCTACAGAGTTTGAATGGATGAATAAATGCTTTATGTATTTATTTGTTTGTTTGTTTATACATGTGTGTTTCCATTATTATAATCAAAAAAAAGCTTGCCTGCTTGCCTTTTCTTTCTTTATTTTTTTCTTTCTTTCTTTCTTACAATACAAAGTAATGTGAAAACAGTTGCTGAAGTACTGCAGGCGAAGTTTTTTGTATAAAATATATATTTAGGCGTTTAAGCTTGTAGCGCTGAAACCCTATTGTAATTTTTAGAATGGTCACAGAGCAGTGGACGCTTGGAATTTTACTATAGATTTTACTTTAGTAATATATAGGCAACATGAATAGTAAGAAAGGCGGCCAAAGTTAACCTTTTGCATTAGCGCCCTCTTTCGTCATCCGTTAATCTGATACTTTTTCAATCATTGTCATTTATGAATAAAATTGCAAAATTTGACATTACGAGCCCTGACATATAAGCAGCCTTCATGCTTTCAACAACAATGTGATGGAATGTGACTTCTGGCATTCTGGATGTTTTTGGAAGTTTGGCAGTTAAAGCTATGGAAAATACCTCTGAAACAAATTCCCCAGAAATATGCTAAACATCACTACACATAGCTGGCACATGTCTGAATTCTTAGTAAATCAGTATCAGCCTTTCGGTAAGTCTACACATTTAACAAGAGTTCCGCTCCCTAGCCAAAATCAATACTTGATTTATCTGCAAATCAAATTTCCACCTACACAATCGCCTAGCTGACCTTGCAGGCGCTCACTTTCAGTCTCACATCTCCCATCAAAGAGATTCATCCAAATGATGTTTGTTGCCCTTTTAGAACATCAACCATCTGGCAGAAGTCTCTGCTGCTTGTACAGTAGGTTAGTGATAGATGTTTGTGATTATGTAGGCATATTTAATTTGTAACCTCTTATTGTACCTCACAAGTATTGTGAAGTATTATTATTCAAAATATTCCTGTGATCAAAGCAGAATGTTTAAGCATCATCACTCCAGTCTTCAGTGTCATTCTAATACTAATAACTGTTGCTCAAGAATCATATCTTACGTTACATTACCGATGATGAAAACAGTAGTAGTAAAATATTTATGTCCAGTACATTCCTATACAAACTTCTTTTTGTTTTTGTTTTTATCCTGCTAAAATACTCCTAGCGATTTGACTGCAAAAGGCAACAGCCCAGCAGATGGATAAATCAACGTGACGAATTGAAGTGAAAGGTTGTGGGTATCCGGTCACACCACAATTACGTCCCATTGTCATACGGAGCATCGCAGAAGGCTCATATGTGAGAGGGAATTAGTTTGAATATCCTTGACATGGCTGACAACATCTGTTTGTGAGCGTTAGTGTGCAACCAAGTGTTAATTATGCCTGCCAGAACACAACGCAACTGTGCCAAAGGTCTTCAGCAAGTTAACTTTAGCCTCCATTTTGGTCGCTTGGGGGGTAAACAAGAGATAAAGCCCGCAGCAAGACGGGCACATTATTGTGCTGTGCTTCTATTCTCGTAATAGATCTCTCCTTCACGTATCCTTTTGAAATGCATTGTGCAAATTGCTGTCATATTGCAATGTAATGTCAGTCCTTGGCTCATAGAGCTAATGCTCTGATGGCGATTCTTTTAATCATAAAATTCATGTTTGACTTGGAATGAGGGTCTTGATGTAAAAGCAGCGCAAACTGGCTGCCAGTCGCATGCTCTTTTGAGAGGCATGGTTTAATCTCGTTCAGCCCGATTGTGCGTGTCACTTAACTGGATGGCTTTGATGTGGGTGTTAATATTTATACTGTCCAAACGTTGTTTGATTCAGGCCACAATGGTGCGTCCGCTGTGCAATTATCCACAGTCTTCCTCTCTTGCTGTGAGGGTGGAACTGTTTTGAAAGATCATTTGGTTCATACTGAGCATATATTACATTTGTTTGAACTCTGTAGTTGGTGCACTTCATAAGCGTCACTTTGACAAAGAAATGAATGTCGGTATTGCTTATGTTGTGTATTTATTGTGAAGTATACCTTTTTTATGAATATTTGAAGATTTATTTTTTTTTTTCCCAAGATGTTAACTGAAGGTTCTTGAGTGTGGGTGAATACTTAAGGATTATTGGAATTACTGAAATTAAATGGTCAAGGGTCACTTTAAAGATTAAATTGTTCATCTGAACTTTACATGTCTAACAGGGAACTACACAAAACGTGTTTGGTAAACATACTTTACATGCTAATGTATTCACTTGACTTTTACTTTTGTTTTCTTTGACTTTACTTTTGCTGCGAACTGTTTCTTCAGGTCTTGCGCAAATATTTAGAGGGAAAGAATGGTTCCCTTTAGAGCAGTCACCTCCCTACCGCGTTTATCGGTGTGTTTCTTCGCAGTTAATTTTATGCAAGTCATTTCTCAAGCAGATGTTCCCAATCAGCCACCAGATTAAGTACCTACAGCAATAAATGAAACTTTATCAGTCATGAAAAGATTTGAATGGCCAAAGTGACATTTGTATTCCTGGCAAAATATGATTTGCCACCATATTGTAAATCCACTTTAATAAGGGCAACTAGATAAAAAGGTCCACGAAAAGAGCAATAAAGAGAATAAAGCAAATGCATGAGAAATATGGTTACTTCCACGAATCTTTGATTTTGGCTTTTTTTATTTTATTTTATGTATTTTTTTATTTTTTTACGCTTACATATTTGTTGCCATTTTTTTTATTAATAAATTATTAAATTCAATAAACACACACACACATAAAAAATAAAAATAAAAAAAAATCTGTGTTAAACTCTATGAATTCTGTGACGGAAAATTCAGATAAAACAAATACAAATATTTTGTGTTTTCTGTGGCAGAAAAAAGAACATACAATTTACTTTTTTTTTCATAATTGCAAGAAAATCTGATTTGCAAGCTAAATAATCACATTTAGGCTACATTTTTTTTTATTTCTTTTATATTTTGTAAACATGCTTTCATATAAATAATATATGTAAGTGTGTGTGTGTATATATATGTACATATGTATGTATATATATATATGTATTGCTTGTTTGTTGTTTTTGGAACCTGTGATACTCTACCAGTTTTACCAGTTTGGTGTAATTATTTAGAAAAAAACTAATTCTGCAACATTTTATGGATGTGCTTCTGTAATATGATGAAATGCATAATGTTTTGATCCACCACCTGACTGAATTTGGGTATTCATGCATTCTTCCCTTCCTTTCCTAAAAGTTTAGCCTTGGGTAGACGAATGGGATCCTCCAAAACGCATGGCATATGGAACCAGAGTGACATTTTTGGTGGTGCAGGATAAAAGTGACGTGTCCTCATGAGTGTGCTGGCAGTGTGGTGAGGTTTAGGGATTTTCCCTTGAAAAGGGGGGATTGTTCGGAGGATTTTGGATGTTGACACTTTTTTGGATGATGCACTTGACTTTCTAAGGGCAAAAAGGTGTTTGGTTCTGACAGCATCCCAAGTGAGACTCTCAAAGACACTTGCAAAGCCGAGCGCTCAAATGATTCCCTCTCAGTTCTGGTTCAGGTTGTTTTTCGACATCCAGAGCCGGGGGATTTATTACTGCATTTTATTAAGGTATAACTTGCATTAAATGCATTCTTGTAAGCTGCTGGCTGTCTGGGAGGAATTTAAAATCTTCAAATCCTTCCTTAACACCACAACCTTTTATAAAGCGGTCAGGTTTTCTCTGAAATTGTTTTTAATACAAGCAAACTCACTGCTGCAATGAACAACACAATTGTGCGTTATTTCAAATTTGTAAATGAAACAAATATTTGTCTTTTTACTATAAATATTTAGTTTGAATAATGTATTATTAACTGTTGCTTTGTAATCAATTGTGACATTTACTAGGAATCATTGAGGAAAATATCCACTTTTATCCGTGTAGGCTGTTGTTGTTGGTTGTTAGGGTGTTGATATGTAGTTGCTAAGGTTTTGCTCCTGAGTGGCAGCAATTACAGATGTGTAAGATTAATTCTGTGCCAAATATAGAGGTATAAAAACAAACCCCTAAGCCTTTGAATAAGGAACCAGGATACTGGTGCTTGTTTAAGCAATAACATCTGTTTGCCAACAACACCACGACATTAACCCACCGTATAACAACATTAATATAAATGAAACAGCAGCGCCCGCACCAGAACCTGCTCGCCACTGATCCGAAATAAAAGCAGATATTATTCTTTCTCATGAGTGGCTCCACAAACTTCAAACTGAAGATCTGAACCTAACAAATAAGTTGTTTGTGTGCAGTTTCGGCTTATGAATAAATGAATTTTAAAGGATTTTCAGGACACTACAAGAGACCTCCATTGCTTTTGACCTTTATCTGGCCATTCAAAAAGACAGACATATTGAAGTTGCACACCGTATACAGGATGGAGAAAGAGAGAGAGAGAGAGAGAGAGAGAGAGAGAGCCTATTAAAAAAGACTGGCTTAGATAACAATGCATTTTAAGGCTCAATACTTTTGATAATTGTTCAGAAGCAAAACTTGTTTTTATCATCTTATCCTGGTAAGTTACATAAAAAATAAAAAATAAAATATATATATATATATATATATATATATCCTTGAAGCTAATTAATTAATTCATTTGAACAGAAACACTTCATTTTCAATGAATCAAGTAATGAATCTTTAATATTGGAGTCTTGCACTGGCATGAAATGAAATCATATTTTTTCATGCAACCGTGTATTTATTTAATGATTTAGTTTTAGTTACTTATAATAACCCAGCTTTGCGCGCATTTATTTTATATGTTGTCATAACTACCACTATAGGCATTTGTCCTCTTTCTCTGCGTATAGAAAGAATAGATCACTATTTTACTGTAGTGATAAACATCTGTCAATGCTGTCAAACTGTGAACACACAATTCTTTAAAGTAATGTTAAAGAGGCCAGCGGCTCTATGTGCTGCACAATTAGCACTGTCAGAAGATCATGCTACTTCAGGATATGGCATATTAAGCATGTTTATGCACACCAAAAGTTAAAGTGCATCTCATGTGTGGGTGTAATGTACTCTCTTTTTCATGGGCCTTGAAGAGCATATAAAAGCTCTTTGATATGTAAATTTACTACAATACATGTTATCTTACTGATGTTCAGTTTCTTAAAATATTGTATTTTCTCTGGCTCAACCATATATAGAGTCTCCAAATATCAGAAATCTTTACTCTATTTCAACTTATTATTATTATTATTTTTTTTAATAAAACATTTTGTTTTTGTTTTTTTCCCAAGACCATATTGTGCTTAACCATATTGCTACTTTAGTTTGCTACTTTGTACATGTAAAGTTGTAATTAAATGTACTTTTAAATCACTGTTAAACCATCTTGGGCCATACTACAGTACTTCTCATGTTTCTTGATAAAATTGGCTTTGTTGCACTCCTTATTTGTAAGTCGCCTCAGATAAAAGCATCTGCTAAATGAATATATTTAAATATAAAATGACTCAAGGAATATGTTGGTCATGCCACTCAATGTACTCCACTTGTCTAGAATAAACAGTTACAACTAATCCTCTACAATCAAGAATAAATACAGCAAGATTACGCATATAGCAAAGAGGCCAATGTGGCAGTAAAGAAAATGCAAACTGACAACATTTATCATTATACTCCAAACTCCAGCTCATCTTTAAAAATGGATGTGAAAGAAGAACGTATGTTTTATGTGACACCAGCCATTAATTAAACGGGAGAGCCGAGCAAAAGCAGAATATGAAATTACAGTCTGCGCATTAGTTCAAAAGAAGATGCCAGACAGGCAAATAGCGTTAGTCCTCAGGGGCGCTGTAAATAAATGGATTTGCTTCTTGAGATGCGATTCTTCCATCACTGACAGTTCATTCTCATATCCCTGCCAATCAGGTCTTCTCATCCTATTACAGTGTCATTTTTTTTTCTTTTATATATTCACCTGAAGCCGGCTTGCTTAAAATGTGCATTCGGAGGCATGTTGCCTGCAGACCAATTACTCCGTAGCTCCATCTCCCCCCGTTCAGACTGACATTACTGATTCTCTCTGATGTCAGTGAATCTATTAAATAATCTAAGATGTTTAGCTCACTCTGTTTTCATTTTAATCCGCTCACTGTCATGGCTTGATGTCTTCTTTGATAAGACAATACGGTTCAGTGGTCGAGTTGATTCCCTGAATATCACTGAAGGCAAAATGCTACACAGGCTTCTGCTCTGCTGCTTTTTGTTAAGATCACAATGAGTTTAGTTAGTTTAGAAACAGTTACCTGTGTGGTGTTATTCCTCATGAAAACACTTATTAGAAACATCTTTTTCTTTTTTCTTCCGTGTAGTGGCTCATGAGATGAGGTTTTGAGTTTGTATAAATGCCAACAAGCTTCAAAAAATGATTTTTAAGATAGTGTTGTTTTTTGTTTTTGTTTTTTTTCAACTGATTTCATAAAATAAAATGTTAGTACCAAAAAAAAAGAAATTTAAATAAATATAATTGTAAGGATGTTTATTATTCAATAAATGCAAAATAATACACGTTCAAAAGGAAAGTGTTTATTTAAATTCAATTTGTCATTGCTAAGAATAATTTGTATATTAAAATACACAAATTAATTTCATATTTATATCCATATTTTTGGGTGGAACTGAAATCATACCTGCCTGTGATAAAATCTTTGTGTTCGACCTCCACTGCTGCTTTAACAGATTTACCGTGTGCCAACCAGATGTTGTTGCTTCACACTGTGCTTGACAATTTTTGACACTTTAGTTAAAAAGTGTGTGCTGTTAAAGGGCAAATGACAGCTTCTAGAGTTCCTTCCATGTGCTTCAGACTAGATGGTGGAAGACAGGATGACAAGGGGCACCTGTCAGATTTCTAGTGTCTGCCTGGTTGCCGAGTTTGTCAAGAGGACATGGGTAGAAAAAAGAGGCCCGGGAGGTTCATTTTTGAACATTTTATATGATCTATGAAGAGCAAAACAGTGGCATTGTTATATTTACGAGGAAATATGTTTTAACTGCTACACTAAAGGGAATGCGTTTTCTAATCTTATAATATTTTTTAAAAATTGATTCTTGCCTCAAAATGCAGTGACATTGGATTTGTCAATATAGCCCGAGGACTCCAAAGAGAGTAGAAAACAGTATATTATTATTATTTTATTTATTTATTTTTTTTGTCAGATAGGAGTTGATGAAATAAGTGAAAATGCCATATAGACTAATATCCCAGTGGAAACAAGCCAGCAAGAAACAACCAAAAACAATGCCATAGCAACCTCCCAGGAATGCACCTTACATTATGGCAGTTTTGCATCTGCGAAAAACTACTCATTGTAGAACCGCCCACTTACAGAATGATCTAGCATTTCATTTATCATAAATGTTGTTTGAATGAAAAAATGCATTACGTATGCATCACATGACAGTTTATTACGTTTCACTGTTTTAATGTAGGAAACTTGTTGGGTAGCTCACCTGGTAGCACTGCATTTCTGACAAAACTAAATAAAAGAGCTTAACGAGCTCCACTTCATACTTGTAGAAGCAGGCTAAACCACCATGTTTCTTCATCTTGTTGTTTTTTGGGTTTTTTTTCTCGATGATATTATTTAGTGTAAGCTGTACGTATTTTTAAACCCAAAAGGGTATTATCACTTTTAGCGCAGTTTACCAGACATTTCTTTTATGCGCTGCTGTGATAGGAACAACAATCAGCCTAATGAAACGTTGCTAAATTCATTGTCGTTTGTTTTGAAAGAAAATGAGCACACATTTATCTCTTCTTACCGGGTATTCATTTTAAAGTGCGCTAAATATATACAAAAACTGCGATTGTGTAAATAATTGGTAGGCATGTCCACAGACAGAGCGTTTGTTGCCATGGAAGCTCTGCAACAAGAAAGTGTGCAATCTCAAAACACACGTTTGAGTGGAAACACCAGCCAATCATTTATTGATCTGAAAATAACATACTTGAGACATGCTTTTACAGCCGTGTCTTCAAGTAAGGATGATTCATCAGACAAACAACATAACATGGAATGGAAAAAAGAAAAGAAAAGCGGAATCCCACCCCATTTTTTTGGGTCAGAGCTTTTGTGCTAATGCACATTAATTGTGTTAATGGCATGAATGAGACCTGGTTTTGTTGAGGAAAAGTGCTGTTACTTTGGTCATTAGACTTGTGATTTTTCAGATGGCAGAAAATATATAGAGATTTTAAAACCTTGGGCCACAATGTCATAGAGACTTGAACAAGTAAGAATCTGCTATAGTAAAAAATCACATTCATGGGCATAAATCACATTTTAAAGTAGGGGGGGACAATAAACATAAAGTGTCTCGCGAAAATTTTTTGGAGGGGGACACAACTAATATGTTCAAATTGTACTTTTATAGATATGTCAGAATTGTGGTAGACTTTGCTTCTATCATTATTGTAGCGTGGAGACTGCGTCATGGTTATTTTCAAAGTTTTTCTCTGGTGTAATGAAAAGGCAGAATTTTTTTCAAAACTACTGCAATGATTGTTATGCTGTTTACAGTCGAGTCCCTCTCTCGGCCACGACGATCTCGTAGGCTGCTGCACTGAACTGATAACTTCGTTCCCCGAGAAAAAGAAATAAAAGCCCGCCCACACTGAAAGCTGATTGGCTTAGTATGCTTAGTAAACCAATCAGGATGCTCTCTGTCTAGCACGCGCTATGAACAGGCACACACACACATTTCATATGCACGCACGGTCTCTCTCACTCCCTCTCTGTCTCATCCGCGCATTTTAAGATCCACGATGCAGACATTAATGTCACACGTGCACGCACTTGCCTGCTTAGTCAAGATTCTGGGATGTTTTACACAATTTGCGGGCATCAGAGAGGCAGTATCAATATACGGAAGACTCCCGGAACAGGATGTCTGCTGTTAATGTTAACATTATGCCAATTTGCCACAAATAAATGCATGGGAAACCGCTTTGGCGTGTTAGTTGCAGTTCACTGCTTTTGTAAACAAGCTAACGTTAAATAGATAAGTAACTTTTTTAATCTTTAACAAAGCAGATTCGTGAAAAATGACATCACAATTTTTGGCACAACTAATTTATTAAAGTATTAGCATCAACTACATTAAAGAGAATCGCTTTATTTAAAGTGAATAAAATCCCCTACATACAGGACTTCAACAACTACTAATGAACAGAGCCGCAGTCACATACCTGACGTTTGTAGCGTAGGTGAGATGAACTGGTTATAGGAGGCAGTGGGCCAAACCACTGTGAGAAAGGGGAGGGGGAGCTCAACTATTTCGAAATGCATTTTTTGCGTTTGAATTTATGTTTACACAATTATTTTTTACGTATACATATATGTATTTTTCACAATAGAGCGATTTTTTATGATTTTTTCTATTGCTTATTTATTTATTTATTGCTTGCTGTCCATGACCTTATCACAGCAGACCTATTTATACAGTTAAGAAATTTAGCTTATTTAATATAATAGTATTCATTCACATTTGTATGTGTCTAATATTGTGTGTATACTGTATATATATATTTGTTTTTTATTTATTCATTTATTTTTTATTTAATATTATTATTATCATTTTTAACTACATTGAAATAACCTGCAAAAAATAACCATGTAATATTAGGATGCATGCGTATTGAGAAAGAACTGTAAATAGTTTATTTTGATTTCATATTGACGCCAATTACAACAGACTATGCATCCTTGGAAAATCAATCTGGAAATATCTTCTCCCGACATTTGCGTCAGTCACACACTGTAATAAAAATCCAAATACCAAGTCCTCACAAAGCTATTAACACAATATTAGCCGTTCTGCTTAATTATGTTATTAATGAACGATACAATTGAGGGCCCTCATTAGGTGCGATGACTTATCGACTCCTGTGAGCACAAAACAGTCTGACATTTGGCTCTACAGCAAAGCAGGAACAACAGAACAAGAGGTGCTAAACGCAACATCCATTATCCATTTTGAAATCATGTTCAGAAATCAGGATCGGCGTGGTGTTTAATAGAGCAGCAGAATTATATGCATGAATGTAAATTGTTTGTGGATGACTGCCACTCAAGTTGCGACCTGTTCTCTGCTGCGCCTCTGTACAGAATGACCTTTAAATGATTTCCCCGTGTAATCACATTCAAGTATATAATGAACTTTCTTACTCCGGGCCTTTATCGCTCCAATTTCACTGACTGAAAGACGTAACAAGACCTCTGGCTCTCTTTCTCTCTCTGTCTCATTTTCATCTTTTAGCATCGTAAATTTTGTTGGTACTCTGATGCTTTTGTGGGTGCCTTTAAATCTATCAGCCAACACAGAGCCACGCATGAGAGCGTTTAGCAGATCTCTCACGAGAAGGGAAACAGTTTCCACCCCTTAATTTACTGCCAGGAACGACCGGCTGATGCAGTCACGGCTAAGTAGCTGACTGTGCTGCCGGATCAATTCTTCTGCAGCTGTCACATTCTCCGTCTTGATTTTATCAAGATTGGCCAATCTGGAGCTCTGTAAAGGACAGACTGCAAGCATTTGAAACGGATCTGGGCTGCATACCAGCATCTGACAGACAATTTCAGAAGATGAGTCAAGATAGAAAAGCATGTAAAATTTAAAATTTAAATAAAACTATTATCAAAGTGATCAATGAGGTGAGCCTATCATGTTATCATGTTAAACTCAGTGTGCTACTTTCC